>PISX010024081.1:0-28595 GCA_004024625.1 Mellivora capensis | reverse complement strand
GGTATCATGCTTAGTGAAATAAGTCAATCAGAGAAAGACAACTATCATATGATATCCCTGATATGAGGAAGTGGAGATGCAACATGGGGGACTAGGGGAGTAGAAAAAGAAGAAAAGAAACAAGATGGGATTGGGAGGGAGACAAACCATAAGTGACTCTTAATCTCACAAAACAAACTGAGGGTTGCTGGGGGGAGGGTATGGACATTGGGGAGGGTATGTACTATGGTTAGTGCTGTGAAGTGTGTAATCCTGGCGATTCACAGACATGTACTCCTGGGGATAAAAATATGTTTATAAAAAATTAAAATTTAAAAAAAAAAAAAGAAATAGAGGGATGTCTGGATGGCTCAGTTGGTTAAGTTGCTGCCTTCAGCTCAGGTCATGATCCCAGCACCCTGGGATCAAGTCCAGCATCCGGCTCCTTGCTCAGCGGGGAGCCTTCTTCTCCTTCTGCCTCTGCCTGCCACTCTGTCTGCCTGTGCTCACTCTCTCTGACAAATAAATAAATAAGTAATCTTAAAGCTATAACCTCCTTAATTATAAAAGAAAATAAAGAAATGGAACTGTATGAATTGAATGGGATGATATCCAAACATAGTAAGCCAAAGAAAAGCAATTAGCCAAGTAGTTTGTTTAGAATGATCCCACTTGGGGCTGTCTGTGTCTGTTTGTGTTTTAAAAAATGTATTTATGGTTGTATATTGCATGGACAATTTCTAGAAGGATATACAGGAAATTGTTCATAACAGTTACCTTAGACTATTGGCATGTGGGGACTAAAGATTAGGGTTTGTATATAGAATTTTTTTCAGTTTATATTTTTTGTAGTTTTGATATAATTTCTAACCTAATTTAAAAGGTTTCTTTAATCTTTTCTGTGTTTAAAAATGGCCTTAGTTCAAGACATGGAATTATCACTTTTATAAGTCAAAAAATGAGAGAATATTGACAGTTTCATATTGTTCCATCTAATACAATGGACAGATAGAAAGAAAATGTATAAAAACATTCATTTAGACATTACGAATCAGAATTTAAAATAATTGGGACGCCTGGGTGGCTCAGTTGGTTGGACGACTGCCTTCGGCTCAGGTCATGATCCCGGAGACCCAGGATCGAGTCCTGCATCGGGCTCCCAGCTCCACGGGGAGTCTGCTTCTCCCTCTGACCTTCTCCTCGCTCATGCTCTCTCACTGCCTCTCTCTCAAATAAATAAATAAAATCTTTAAAAAAAAAAAAGAATTTAAAATAATTTTCTTGTCAACATAAAGACTATAACTCAAAACCAATATGATTTGAGTTTTATTTATATATTTGAGTTTAATATTTGTTACCCAAAATTAACTTAATAACCCCTTGTCCATTGGTTATAATTTGAACTGTTCACAAACCAATAATTTCTAGTAGTTTCTGAACCTACATATTAGTATTACAGAAATATGATGAAAATGGAAAATCTGGGGATAGATTCCAATTCTTTTACAGTCTATCTGATCTAGGATAAGCTGCTTGATTGCTCTGGACTTTCATTTTCTTTAGCATAGCATGGAGAAAATAATGCCTGACCTATAAAATTACACAAAGGATTAACTTATTCATGCATGTAAAAGCTGTTTGGAAAGTATAAAACACTATCCAAATGTAATCATTACTGTTTTAAATGAAGAAAGGAAATAGCCCATACTTACTTTGAAGAGATCAAGTATGACCTCTATATTGCAATTTATGTTCTTCTGGATGGGTGGTTCTCCTGTCTTTGATCTCAGGATCTCTTCAGACACTCTGCAATGTGGATTTTGGTTATTAATATATACTGTAATATAAATTTAAGCCAAAAATGTTTTAATATCTATCTTAAAATAATCTTAATATACCCATTCATGTTAACACAAATAACTTTTATGACTTTTTATGAGAAATAGCTATTTTTTCTAAAACAAAAACTAGACATCATTTTACATTTTTGCAAATTTTTTAAAGTCTATCTTAATATAAGATAGTTGGATTTTCAGATCTACTGCATTCTCTCTGTTGCAACATACTGTTTTGGTTCAAGTATATGAAGAAAATTTTATCTTACACAGTAAGTAGTTTCAGATAATTATTGATAGAATTATTTGATACTATATCAAAATCCAGTTGTGGTAGTTCCTTAAAAGTTATTTACAAAGCATCTGAAACCCATGAACTTGGTTCATTGCTTTTTTTTTTAAATATTTTATTTATTTATTTGACAGACAGAGATCACAAGTAGGCAGAGAGGCAGGCAGAGAGAGAGGAAGGGAAGCAGGCTCCTTGCTGAGCAGAGAGCCCAATTCGGGGCTCCATCCCAGGACCGTGGGATCATGACCTGAGCCGAAGGCAGAGGCTTTAACCCACTGAGCCACCCAGGTGCCCCGGTTCATTGCTTTTTTTGTGAACAAAAAGTTCTCATCAATGAACTCCCCCTCTGCAACATTAAAATCCCCTGGTTGTTCCTGTACTTTGAATGTACTTCTTTCCCCCATCCATAATCAGGTAATGTTATTCGTTGCCCATACTGAAAATATGAGTACATAGACTTATTCAGGTCTTCCTAACACATTTCCTTATATAATACTAAAAAATCACGTTAATTGTTATCACTACTTAACTCATCAGAAAGGTCTTTTAGTAGTGGGAAACTGTCACACTCACGGTGATAGATCCAAGTCTACCAAAATTCTGAGTTTTACTTAAAAACTCAAATTTTAACTTTGGAAAATACTATAGTAAGTTTTTCCCCTTCACGTGCGAGGTGCCCGGGTGGCTCAGTCAGTTAAGCGCCAACTCCTGCTTTCAGCTCCAGTCAAGAACTCTGGGTGGTGAGATGGAGCCCTGGGCCTGGCTCGGTGCTCAGCAGAGAGTCTGCAGGACTTCCCGCCTCTCTCTGTCCCTCTGCCCCTCCCCCTTCTCCAGCACACAAGCGCACGTAGGCGCTCTCTCTCTCTCTCTCTCTCAAATAAATAAATCTTTAAAAATGACTCACTTTATTTGCTTTCTGAAAACTTCTGCCAAACACCCACGTTTAATAAATAGTTTGTATTTCATGAGTCAATCAGAGAAAGACAACTATCATACGATCTCCCTGATATGAAGAAGTGGAGAGGCAACATGGGGGGTTTGGGGGGTAGGGAAGGAAAAAATGAAACAAGATGGGATCAGGAGGGAGACAAACCATAGAGACTCTTAATGTCACAAAACAAATTGAGGATTGCCAGGGGGCGGGGGTGGGGGTAGGGAGAGGGTGGTTGGGTGATGGACATTGGGGAGGGTGTGTGCTATGGTAAGTGCTGTGAAGTGTGTAAACCTGATGATTCACAGACCTGTACCCCTGGGACTAACAATACATTATATGTTTATAAGAAAAGAAAAAATATTTTAAAAAATAGTTTGTATTTCAGTGATTCTTTCAAGTAAACATGATGTTCCAAAGAAACAACGTGGCTCATTCAGTTTGCACTCGAACAACTGCCCAGTGCTTTTCTTTAAGGCAATCTTTGCGCTCTCACACTCCGGTATGCAGCCACAGTGCTTTACTGGTACTTTCCACTCTGTCACCCAGATTACTAAAAATACAAAGTTTCTAGGGTCAAGAGTTAACAAAATATAATAATTTTTACTGCTTCAACAAGGACCTTCTTAGGTGAATTTTTTTTTTTTTTTAAATGTAAGAGCGTGGAGGCGAAGAAGGCAATGACACCAGGACACTCGAGAGCCACTGCCCAAGGTTTGGTGGGCGCAGCCGCAGTTCTCATTACCTGTGCGTCACCAGTGCACAACCAGTGAGGAGAAGGCACAGACAAAAGAAAAGCAAATAGCGTCTTAATAAAGCATTAGGAAAAACACATGGACTTTCAGACCCTCTGAAAGTATCTCAGGAGCATCCAGAGTCTGCTGGGGGGAGAGGGGGAGGAGGGGCCTCACTTGGACAACTGCTGAGCTAGGACTGCAGGCCAGCTGCGGGCAGTGAATGCATCTTACCTCACTCACAGCCAGCCCTCATGAGGCTGACTCTAAGAGTTATGGTCACTCCAGTCGTGTTCAAGAAATCAGTTATTGAGATTATGTAATTTTTTTAAAGATTTTATTTATTTATTTGACAGACAGAGATAACAAGTAGGCAGAGAGACAGGCAGAGAGAGAGGAGGAAGCAGGCTCCCTGCTGAGCAGAGAGCCTGATGCGGGGCTCGATTCCAGGACGCTGGGATCATGACCTGAGCCCACAGCAGAGACTTTAACCCACTGAGCCACACAGGCACCCCGAGGATATGTAGTTCTAATCTTATTCCTGAGATGCCAAGAATGTTTCTCATCCCTATCAGTATTCTTCTGGAAAATTAAAATTAATATTACTTGGCCCCCGGCACCTCCTTCCTCACAAAAAATCAGCAAGTCGGGATGCCTGGGTGGCTCAGTGGGTTAAGCGGCTGCCTTCGGCTCGGGTCATGATCTCAGCATCCTGGGATTGAGTCCCACATCGGGCTCCTTGGTCAGCAGGGAGCCTGCTTCTCCCTCTGCCTCTGCCTGCCACTCTGTCTGCCTGTGCTCGCTTTCTCTCTCTCTCTCTCTCTCTCTCTGACAAATAAATAAATAAAATCATTTTAAAAAAATCAGCAAGTCCCCATGATACTTTAAGTGCTCCCCTTAATAAGTACATCCAATTCTGCCATTGTCTGAGAGCTAGCTGAAAATGGCGGCATGGCCAGAGACCACCTATGTACCGTGGGTGATTATTAAACAGACCGAGTTACAACACACTGTGGAGTGTGGGGCATCATTGTTTACCCTCCTGCCAGGAGACAAGTAGAAGTGCACTTTACCTCTAGAAAAATTAGCCTGTGGATTTTAATGCACTCGGGGCAGACTTCTGCTTCTTCCACCCAATCATTCTTCCAAAAATAATAGCTTTTTAAGATAGGCAGTGCCTGTCCCCGGGAGAAGCCCAACCAATGCACCTCCAGGGCCTGCGGCCCCACCCAGCAGCCAATCTCCCCCGGACCCAGGCCTGCTTAGAGAGCCTGATAAAGGGGCCCCAAGCAGAGCAGAACCACGTCAGCGTGCTGGCAAAGAGGGTGAGGTTGCAGGAAGACACAGGAAAATGATGAATTAAGCCACGGAGATAGGGAGGATGACAACTAGGGAGCAAGGACTAAGAGAAGGGATGAAGAATGAAGAGGAAGCACCAAATATGGGGTAGAAAGAATACCTGAGCAAACTCTCTTTAATTTAAAAGTTTTGGGTTTTTTTTTTAAAGATTTTATTTATTTATTTGATAGAGAGCACAAGCAGGGGGAGCAGTAGACAGACAGAGAGGTAGAAGCAGGCTGAGCAGGGAGCCAGATGCGGGGCTCGATCCCAGGACCCCAGATTCATAACCCCAGCTGAAGGCAGACACCTAACCGACTGAGCTACCCAAGCGCCCCTAATCTAAAAGTTTTGCCAGTTAGTTTATGTAATTCCGATGGCAGCGACTATACATGTGACCAATCAAGAGCACGGCAACCACCCTTAACCAAGGCAGAGAGACACACAGAGCGGGGTTCCTCAAGTCTTGGCACTAGTGACATTACAAACCAGATAATTCTTTGTTATGGGGCTATCCTATGCCCTGTATAATATTTGGCAGGATCCCTAGCTGCTACCCACGGGATGCCAGTAATGCTCCCTTCCAGCTGGGACAACCAAAACTATCTCCCAACATTGCAAGGACAATGAGGTGAGGAAGCAAAATTGCGCCTGCTTAAAGACCACTGGTCCAGATGTATTATCATCTCAGCATATAAAAGTCTCCATTCCTTTCAAAGACAAACAGCTGCTCTGATTTTTTTTTTTTAATGTGACTTTAAATCTCTAAGCTCAGGCTGAACTCTTGGGAATAGTTTCAAATTCTGCCTTAGCTTCTACAGTAATAATGGAGTGGCTACCGGGGGCCTCCCACTTGTGACCTACAAGATAAAGTGTCTCGCCGAGAGTCAGTTACCCTGGGTCCTACTACAGCTCTACAATTACCTCCCTGGGCCTCGCTTTCATCCCTTCTCAAAGGGGTACGATAGCACCTCACCTACCTTCTGACAGGTAATTAGAAGGCCACAATAAAGGGAGATGTCAACGTGTTTTGAAAAGTTAGGAGAAAATATAATCAGACATAATTAACTTCAAAACGGAAACCCATTAACAACTGACTTTAAAGTGTTTGATGCCCTTTCCCATTTTTTAACTCCTCATGATTTGCCTGGCCGGCACAGGTGTGAGACCCCTTTGCCACCAAAACACCAGTTGCTTACTCGCTACTCTAGTGCAGAGAACAAATGAAAAGTCACTTCAGACAGTCACTGACTTTCGAGATCAGCTTTTCCTAGCAAACAGTAGCCCAAACTCTTCACTAAAGTCCCAGGACTAGTGCCTAGGCTGTGGTTGTAACGGAAAAAAAAAAAAAAAACCCAAAACAAAAAATCACCCCCAGCATCTTTTGAGAGATTCTGTGGATTTCTTAGTGAAGGCAGGGAAAAAAATTCTAAAATCCAGAAATAGTTTAGGAGAGATGACTCCAAATAACTTTGTGACACAGAGGTGTTGTAGTGACTGAGTTAGCTTGAGAATTTCAGGAAGAACAGAAAAGAAAGCTGGGAGATTGCTAAGATAAACTGCTTTTACTTGAGAACTTTCCAGAATACAAGAAAGTAGCAATGTTCACCCTCTTCCTCTTCCTCCTCTGGCTTCCTTACTTCAATGATTCTCATCACTACTCCATAGCATGAAAATATTCTTCCTTTGTATGGGCGTGCACAACTTAATATAAATAATTCTTTATTGGAAATGTGTTGTTTCTAGTGTTTCTCTTTCTGCTTTCTTCCTTTGCTTTTTTTTCTCTTTCTTTCTAATTATAAATAAAACTGAGTAAACAACATCAACAAATTGTTACAGGTACATATATATTTCCTTAGATGCTCTGGAGTTTTTGGATGAGGAGCACATTTTTAAAGATTTCTTTTAAAAAAATATTTCATTTTTGGTAAGTTTTTTGAGGATCCCTTCTCTTCAGTTATCATGGTGCCATCTTGCTGTTCTAGATATATCCATACCACTTTGTACTTGAGCACATGCATAATGATACTTGATACACATTCTAATTTTGGAATTATCCAGAGGAATGCTTACGTGATCTTCAAATTTGGAAAATCCCTAAATATAAATATCACAATTATAATCATCCTTTTTCTTTTTCAGGATTACCATTTGTGCTTTATACTTCTTTAAATGTGCCATATTTATTTCAAATAATCAAAAGAGAAATTATTCAAGTGTTCTTTCTATAACTCTACCTAACCCCCACCCCAGACAAGCTTGGCCAGTTGCTGGGCTTCCTCAGTCTGTGATCTTCTTTAATTGCCTCTTCTAATTTCTACCTCCCCATGTAATTATTTATTTCTGAAATTTTATGAGGCAATTCTATCAAGAGGCTAGGCTGGATTTTACATGTTTTAAAATTAATTTTAAACCAAAGTTTTACTGTATGTACTATACAACCAAAATAAGACCATTCTAATGCCATCTTTTCCAGAGAAACCATTTTTTAAATGGAGTTTATTGCCACATGTAAACTCCGATGAGCTTTTTCTTTCCAGCCAGGGAAAACCTTTAGGTCTCATTATGTATTCCTTTCCATAAATATCTAAGAGCCAAGAGCATTAACTCCATATTCCAATGTGCATTTTGTCATATGAAACTATTTACAGTAGTGTCTACAAATAGCTTTGTAGAAAATGTAAATATGCAACAGCATAACATTTGGTTGTGACTATTATAAGAAACTATAGCAGTAACTCAGTTTTCTTGTGTTGTCCATAGGCTGAGAGCAGAGGGAAAAAGGGGGCTTTGGCAGCAAGTTGGTACACTAAAGGGAACGGCTGAAGACTTCTCCAGTATCTTCAGGGACGAATTCTCAGAAGGACAACAGAATGCTAACATGTGACATTCGTAAGAAGCTCCATCACTATGGCAATATGCAAAAATACCATGGAATCTCTTAGGTGCCACTTGGAAATACAATCTCCAGAATTCCCATTTGTCTTCAGAACGTTCACATCAATGGCTTTAGGGGATCATTGGCTGTTTCAATACACCGAAAATTATCGTCTACCGGCCTGACTCACAAGTGTTGAGAACCAAAAAGAACATGAGAAGCAAAGAACAATTTTCTTCACTTACAAGCAAAGAGACTGATGAATGTGTCCGGCTCACTCACTGGTAAGTGACAGCGTCAGGACCTGAGCCTCAGTCTCTGACGTGAGATGTCATGCATCAGCCACATTACCACACCCCTGAGGGCCCCCCAACCCAGTCACAGCACAGGTTAGGCCAAAGGCACAGCATGTCTCCAAAGCAATTCACATGCTTACTCGACCGATGAAATTTGGTGGCAACCAGCAAGTACAATCTATTCTTCGCCTCAGTTTCAAGGCCTACCTCTCAGGCGCTCAAACTCTGGTATGTATATGCTTCCAGAACTCAACTGCTTTGCAGGTTGTTGGTGGCAGTTAGTGACTCTCCAGCCAGCCTGTAGACAAACAACACCAAATAAGGAAACAGCAATGTTTGCCCTGTATTTCTCAAGTGGAATAAAGTAGTTTGAGAAATGATATTCCAGTTCTTCTACGTTACAGAGCTGAGGAAACAGTAATCAAAAAAATAATCAATTTTCCATTACTAAATATGTGTGTGCTTTGTAGAAGATTTTAGCCTGTCTTCCTGCCTTTGTCTCTTTCTTTAACAAATATTGGAAACCTCCTCAAAAATACTTGCAAGATGGGGCGCTTGGGTGGCTCAGTGGTTTAAACCTCTGCCTTCGGCTCAGGTCATGATCTCAGGGTCCTGGGATCAAGTCCCACATCGGGCTCTCTGCTCAGCAGGGAGCCTGCTTCACCCTTCCCCCCATCTCTCTCTGCCTGCCTCTCTGACTACTTATGGTCTCTCTGTAAAAAAAAAATATATTTAATTTATTATTTATTTTTTATTATTTATTTTTTATTATTTATTTATTATTTATTTATTATTTATTTTTATTTTTTATTTTATTTTTATTTTTTATAAAATTTATAAAATTTATAAATTTTTATTTTATTTATATTTAATTTTTATTATTTATTATTTATTTATTTATTTACTTAATAAATAAATAAAATCTTTTAAAAAAATACTTGCAAGATACCATTTTGAGAGTTATGGGCCTACAAAGGGGGCATTAAAAAAAAAAAATGAACTCAACTTTCCAAAGATTTACCATCCAGTAGGGACACTATTTGTAAACAGAGGGAAGCGGGTGAGTACTTTAAAAGGCAATACATGCAAAGTGTTGTGGGAATTTAAAGGAGGGGGAAATTACTTCCAGCGAGAAAGATTCGGGAAGAAAATGAAATTTAAGGCTACTGAAAGAGAGGTAAAATTTGAATAAGTGGGAAGAGAGGGAGGGAATTTTAGATTGAGAGAGTAGAATGATGATAGAAGTGGAACAGTCCAGGGCAGGTACAGAGGAAAAGAGACTGATTTCCACCTGAGCATGGGGATAAAATGGAAAATAAAGTAAAAAAGATCAACTGCAGCCAGTAGACCTGGTAAGATGTCACAGATCAGGATGGTCCCGGCAAGAGGTGAGGGAGTCTGCGTTCAGGTAGCATCGTGGAGTTGGGCGTGGGGAATGCAGAGAAGGTTCTGGGCACAAGAGCTCTGCGGGGAGAATCTAGGTTTGGCAGCTGATTGATCTATCAGGCAAAGAAGAAGAGAAGAGCCAAAAAGGTGGTCAGAGCTGCAAATCTCAGTGCTTGTGGAGATGATGGGGAAACCCAAACCAATCTTGTCCTGTATGGAAGCAGGAAGTTAACACCAATGCTGGCAAGAAATGGATGTGTCTGGGTGGTTGACTTATCATGAAGGAATGAGCAGTATGTTTTCTTCCAGCTGTTGGGAGGACAGACAGGGCTTGGTGTCCTGCAGGGCTAGCCTGCCTTGCCCCAGAGGAGAGGTAAGCAACCTTCGTTCTGTCAAGTCTATCTACTGAGTCCGTCAGGTAACCTAGATGAGGAAGGAGCCTGGGGATCAAAACAGTTTGTGGTCCAGTGGGAACCTTGGCAGTGCTGACAGATTTTCTGATCTTTCGATGCAATCTTTTGGTCTTGGAAAGGGAAATAATTTATTTTGGAAGGGAGTGACATTATACTTCTTCTTCTATATTAGGAGCTCTCAAAAGGCGCCCTGGCTTTGTCTTTTCCTCAGCTACTACACATGAGAAAATGAACCCCAAACTCATTCTCTGTCTGCTTGAAATGGCATATATGCAACACAGCCTCGTGTACGTGTACAAACAGCATTTTGAATGTTAACATTTCTGATTATTGTACTAATTATGAACCCAGGGAGTTTAGTCGTTTCATCCCAGTGAAGAAAACCCCCCCCTTGCCTTTGTGCTAATCAAGATTGCTAATTCAGTTTATCAAGTATGGGGGAAAGGAGGCCTCAACACACTTAAATTCTGCCTCTTCCTCACGCTGATTTTAAATACGACAGCTGTCTTATTCTACAGTAGATGGGTAGTTTACTTGGTAAAAGGCTAACACTGAGTATCATTCTTTGGCCTGATCACTAAGCATAAACGTGCACAAATTTATATCTATTATGATTGTATCTGTAATCTCTGAAAACTATGAAGATTATTTCTCATCGGCTCTACCATTTCCTGGTTTAGTGTTCAGGCTGACGGAGATGTATATATTGTGAATACAGGAACCAAGATGTGTTACTTGCCTGCTACCTTGGTCTCCACTGGCTTTCCATAAAAGCAGTAGTATAATAATCACCTCTAACTGTTTTCTACACTCTCAGAAGTTACATCACGATTTAAATGTTACTAGAGATACATTTATCCCCCCAAAGTCAAGGACTCAGGAAGAGCCATATTAGGAGCAACTACCAAAAACTAAACCACCACACTCCCAAATAAGGTCCTAAAATAGTCAGTCCCCTGGCAGGCTGCCTTAGCAAGCCCAGTCTTGGCAACTAGCCCCATTTCACCCACTCCTGGCCAGGTGTCTGTTCCCCTCACCATGAGATAGGACTGCTTTGCTGCCAACAGGACTCAAAGCCAAACCCCCGGTTATGACAACAGTCATGCTTTATGGCAGATGAGGTCCGCTTTCCTGCACAAATGCACTCCCTGTTGGCATAATGACCACTTACATTGATACAACCTTTTAGGAGACCAATCTGTAACATGTTGCAAGAGCCTTGCCTGTCTCTGTCCTTTGACCCAGTAATTCCACTTAAGAAAATAATCCTCAGTTTTGGCAAAGCTCAGTAAAGCAATCAATGGTTCAGCCTATACATACTGTACTGAGCTCTACACATCATAAACCGGGTTAGATGCTGAAAATAATAAAACCATGGCTTCCCCTTGGGGACTTTGCAGTTAACTGGAAATGTGTTTTTATCATTTACTGAATCCCTACCATGTGCCAGTTACTCTACGTGATATTTTTATGTTTTCCTCAATCATTATAACCTGTAAAGTAAAGTAGTACCACCCCACTCACGTCTCACGCTAATGTGGTCGAGTAACTTCCCGAAGTCATACAGCTAAGTAGCATTTCTGAAATTCAAACCCAGGTCTAAAGGGTTCCAAATTTTGTGCTTTACCCACTACACTTTAGCATTATAATTTTAAAGCAACAGTAACAACAATCAACATGTCAATAACCACCAAAGGTAAACAAAGAGACAAGTAAATAAATTAGTATCAATAGGTTGGATATACAGCCACTAAAGGCGATGTCCCTGACATTGTATCTGTAATCTACAGATTTTCTGTGTCACAACACAGAAAAATGCTTGTATGTGAACATAATAACAAAAGCAGGATGTGAAATCTCTATGTGCAGAATGATCTAAAGTATGTTTAAAACAGATGTGCGTGCCTACATGTGATCTCTCTCTGTCAAATAAATAAAATCTTTTAAAAAAATGCAAAATTAAGGGGAATCCTAAGAGGAGAAGTTGCTCTTCCGTGTGTGTAATCCAGATAAAGAAGCTCCCCCAAGCCTGCAGAATTCGCTTTTTAAAAAATTTTATTTAGGGACGCCTGGGTGGCTTAGTTGGTTAAGCGGCTGCCTTCGGCTCAGGTCATGATCCCGGCGTCCTGGGATCAAGTCCCACATCGGGCTCCTTGCTAGGCGGGGAGCCTGCTTCTCCCTCTGCCTCTGCCTGCCACTCTGTCTGCCTGTGCTCTCTCTCTCCCTCTCTCTCTGACAAATAAATGAAATAAATACAATAATGAAGTCAGAAAAGGATCACCTGCCTTCATTAAAAAAAAAAATTTTATTTATTTATTTGACAGAGAGAGGGAGACTACAAGTAGGCAGAGAGGCAGGCAGAGAGAGAGAGAGGAGGAAGCAGGCTCCCTGCTGAGCAGAGAGCCCGATGCGGGGCTCCATCCCAGGACCCTGAGATCATGACCTGAGCCGAAGGCAGAGGCTTTAACCCACTGAGCCACCCAGGCGCCCCCAGAATTCGCTTTTTAAAGGGAACTGGATCCTCTCTTTTCTAACAGCCATACAAAATTTCCTCCCCTTCCTCTCCTCTTCCCTTTACCTAAGCTGGGATTTGGTTTCTTCACAGAGATAGAATCAGTAGGAAGTACAGAAAGAGATACAGACTGATGGTCAGGAGATGGCCCATGCAGTTGAGGGGGCTGGCAAGTTTGAAATCTGCAGGGATAGGGGCAGGCTGGAGACCCAGGGAAGAGTGGACGCTGCTGTCTTGAGTCAAAGGCAGTCTAGAGGCAGGATTTCTTTCTTGGATGGGATCTTAGTATTTCCTCTTAAGGCTTTTGACTGAGATTAGATCATGTCCACTCACAAGTAGGGTAATCTGCTTTACTCAAAGTCTACTGATTTAAACGTTAATCGCATCTAAAAAAAAAATGCATCACAGCAACATCTAAACAGAGTGGACGGGACAACTAGGCACCAGCATCAACCAAGTTGACACAGAAAGCTATGTGTCATGAAATCCTTCTCCAACCTATACAGAAAAAAAGGGAATTTGTGTCAGAGCTTGTCCTAACTCCTCCCATCTTTGATGCATATTAGTAAAGGCCCAGCCCCTAGCAATAGACATTGAGACATGAATATTATCATCTTGCTATACATTTGTTGGATCATAATTAATTGAATTTGTGGCTCCTTAAGTTTACAAAATAAGTTCATGGGTACATCTAGTGCGATCTTCCCAACAATCCATTCTTGTAGTTCTCATACGGCCTGAATTAAGGCCAGAAAATTCCTTTTATTTCCTTTAAAGATTTTATTTATTTGAGAGCGGAAGTGAGCAGGGGGAGGGGTAGAGGGAGAGAGAAGGAGAATCTCAAATGGACTCTCCATTGAGCATAGAGCTTGATTCAGGGCTCCATCTCACAACCCTGAGATCATGACCTGAGCCAAAACCAAGTCAGATGCTTAACTGGCTGAGGTGCTCCAAGGCCAGAGAATTTTCACGACACATCCAAAATTATAGAATTAAAAGACAACAGAGCCAAGAAAAGTCAGGTCTTCTGAAATCAAGCCCCTCGTCTCAAACATGTATCATGGACAGAAGTGCCACAGGTCCTCAAGGATAGCAGCTATTTTAATTTAATTTAATTCAATTTCCCAATTAATCTACATTGAAAACACATAAAGATGATGGTGCCTGGCTTATTGCCCAGGAGAATAAAGCTGTGTAACAAGTTCTGGAACGAATCACTGTCCACAAGTAAGTGTTGGGTTGGTTTTTTTTTTTTTTAACTTTGACCGAAGTACAGGATGCTCCTCAGATTAGACATTTGCAACTCAATACATTTTCACAAAATGAATACCCCCATGTCACCGCTACCAAGAGCAAGACATGGAACCTGACTAGCATCTCAGAAGCCTCTTGGAGACACCTTCCCAACCAACGCCTTCCCCATAAAGGTTACGGCCATCCAGAAGTCTATTGCCACCCACCAATTGTGCCTGGTTTTTCCGCTTTCCATAAATGGAATTCTATTGTATGAGCCTTTTTTGCGTCCAGCATCCTCTGTTCTACAACAGATCTGGGAGATTAATCCACTCCTTTGTTCAGCTGTGTCACTGGTGTGCAGCATCTGATTGTATCAAAAGGGATACCATTTGTGTATCCACTCATCGAGGTAACATCCCGGGTTGTTTCCAGCTCGGGGATACTGCAAACAGGGCTGCTATGAATGTGCTTATACCTGGGTCTCAGCCCATCTCCACGTGTATTTTGGTTGGTAAACACCTAGAAGCAGAATCTCTGGGTCACATATCTGCAGAAATTCAATTTTACTGAAAAGTGCCAAAGATCTACCCCAGTGATTGTAGTGATGTACACACCGCTGATGAGATTTCCAGCATTTCCACACACCATTAGCAACTGTTATCTTTTCAGCGTTATGGATATGTTTTAGGACATATGGAGCTCTCCAAAACCACATATACATAGGTTTGCATTTTTTAAAACATCATTTAAGTGTATCATGCTGAAACTAGTCTACGATTTGTTTTTGAGATTTATTTTTATTTGTACATAGACTCCAACTTAGTCTCTTTTATGCTATATAACATCCCCACTCTTCAAATCTGAATCTGGCTGATGCCCATTTAGGTTGTTTCCATTTTTTTAGAATTAAAAACAATGATGCAAAGACTGTTGTTCCTATATCTCTGCACCCATGTGTGAGGATTTCTACAGAAGGCAACGCTGCATGCTAGTATGTACAGAGCTTCAGTTATCCTAGATATGGCCAAAATTGCTTTCCAAATTGGTTACACCACCTCCTACGGCTACAAGCAGACTCCAAGAGTATCCTTTGCTCTGGATTCTTGCCAATAACTTGTATTGTTGGGATTTTTAAAGTGTTTGTCAAGCAGCTGGGAGTGTAAAATTCTTCACTCTCTGAACTTTTCCAAATAATTTATAAATATACACTCTTGCATTTGCAAGGAGGAAGACAACTTCATTCCCCTTCTCTCCTCCTACAGAGCCATGGTTCTAGAATGTTAGAGGTTCCCACAGAAGTGGCTCTCTCAAGGGTACTTTGTGCTTGAAGCTCCCCTCTCCCAGCCAGGAGGCGCCCGCTGGAGGTGGAGAGGGGACTCTAGGTGCAGCCCTCAGAATACTCAGTGAGTATTCCAGGACAGAGGGAAGGAAGGGAAAGTGGGAATGATAATTTTCCCCTGCTTGGCCTGCATGAAGTCTGTCTATTTAAAAACACAAACCACACGTGCATTCTTTTGGATGAGCTGTTAGGTGATTTGACAATATTCTGTAAAGAGTTTTTGACTTGAACTAACTCCTGTCTTATCAAAACCCTTTGTTTATATATTATTTTCTCCCATGTTCTCTCAGGAGAACTATATATGGAACACGTTCAGGGCAGGGCACTCCCTGGAGCTAATAATCAGTAGTCCATGATACGGGATTGAGCAGGAAGGACAAACAAGGAATCGAAGTTAGAAGGTACCTTAGAACCCATCGAATGCAAACACTTCATTTTACAGACAAGGAAATAGGAAGACTTGCCATGTTTACAGATGACGAGGCAGGAAGCACACTTGCCAGGGCCCCACAAGGAAGCCAGATCAGATCTTCCCACAACAACGTCAAATAAGCTCTAGTTCATGACCATAATCCAGAACTCCTAACCGCCCCCCTCACTCCCTGCAACCACTGTGTAGTCCTTCATGGCAGGGTCCTCAACATGGGGTCCATGGATCAATTTTAGTGGCCCTGACAAGGTATGTTCCTGTATTGACATTTTTCTTAGGTGAGGGTCCATACCTTTCCTCAAAACGCCTGGGAGGCAAAGTAGGTTAAAAATGACTACTTGGGGGCGCCTGGGTGGCTCAGTGGGTTAAGCCAGTGCCTTCGGCTCAGGTCATGATCTCAGGGTCCTGGGATCGAGTCCCGCATCGGGCTCTCTGCTCAGCAGGGAGCCTGCTTCCCTCTCTCTCTGTGCCTGCCTCTCTGCCTACTTGTGATATCTGTCTGTCAAATAAATAAATAAAATCTTTAAAAAAAAATAAAATAAATAAAATTTAAAAAAATAAAAAATGACTACTTGGTGGGGGGAGGGGGGGCCTGGGTGACTCAGTTGTTGAGCATCTGCCTTTGGCTCAGGTCATGATCCCAGGGTCCTGGGATTGAGCCTCACATTGGACTCTCTGCTTGGCGGGAAGCCTGCTTCTCCCTCTCCCCACTGCCCCTGCTTGTGTTCCCTCTCTCGCTGTGTCTCTGACTGTTAAATAAATAAGATAAAATCTTTAAAAAAAAATGACTACTAGATTTGGTGAAAGTGAGAAAGAAGAGAATCGCCTGAAAGCAGAGGAACAGAGACAGAGACATAGGGAAGAACAAGGAAAAGGAGACCCGCTGAAAAGGTAGAGATAGACAATAGCAGGACCACCCATCAGCAAAGGATCCTCACTAGGCAACACTGTTCTAAGGGGAAGCTATAAAACCTCATGTGGCGTCCCATCCTGCCACCAGACCGTAGCACAAGAACAAGGTGATCTTTAGGGTCCTTTTATCTCAGGATACTACAAAGAAAACAAAAGGGTTTAGAAAACCTGAACACTTAGCACTTTATCTATCATTAAGTATCCATATGAATACTAAGACCCGGTACTGAAGAAGTACAGTATCTCAATACCCACCCCTTCCAGGAGAGCACTGTGAAGCCCCACACTCTGGAGAGAGAGGAGGGCCCCTGCTTTGGCACTGAAGTCACAGAACCTGGAGTGTGACTTTTCTGCTTCTCCAGTTCTTTCTGGTCATGTTCCATGTTGATAAAACCACTCACTTTCCTACCGTAGCTTCATTAGTGGACGCATCAATCGTATATATGTCTCCTCATCTACATGTGTTTAAAATTCAGTGTTGTGGGGCAGCTGGGTGGCTCAGTCATTAAGTGTCTACCTTTAGCTCAGGTCTTGATCCCAGAGTCCTGCAATCGAGCCCCTTGCTGGGCTCCTGCTTAGTGGGAAGCCTGTTACTCCCTTTCCCACTCCCCCCTGCTTGTGTTTCCTCTCTTGCTTTCTCTTTGTCAAATAAATAAAATCTTAAAAAATAAATAAATAAATGAAATTCAGTGTTGAAACAACAGAGATGTTCCCCTCCAACTAAGCAAATGGTATCAGCTGCATGTCTAGTGCTTTAGCTATTTCTGGTTTTAGTTGTCATTTCCTAAATCCGCAAAATGCAGAAGCACTTGAGGTACAAGTGCTTCTTTTGCCGTTCCTAGAGCCAAATGCCTTCTGCAGGCCCCCACACTTCTGCAAAGCCCTGTAGCCCCCGGGGCCAGGGGGACTTAGTCCAGGTATGTGGTAAAAATATGCCTCCTAGGAAAACATGGACTATTTTCCCCATTACTTGATCATGGTTGGGGAAGGGCACCTAGACTGAACCCCCTCCCCTCCTCCTTACCTGACAAGCTGTCTGGATGTCAGAATAGGCAACATGGGGTCAAGGAGGCATCAGGAATTGTTCAAATTGAGAAAGGCTTACCTTTTGTAAATCGTTAATGTTTTGTAAAGAGAGATTTGCTTAATGAAAGTCTTTTTTTTTTCTGAGTTCTCCCAGTTTTTTTCTCAGTATAGTCTGATTTGAATATACAAAAATGGATCTGGAGCTGCCTTGGTGGGGTGGGGGGAGTGGGGCATGGGTGGAGGGTGGTTAGTTCCTCTACCTTGAAAAGTCCATGAGTTGGGGATGTGAGATGTAATTGGCTGATAGAAGTGTCCTTAAAAAAAAAAAAAAGAAAGAAAGAAAAGGGGCACCCAGGCTGCTCAGTTGGTTAAGTGTCTGCCTTTATCTCAGTTCATGATTCTGGGGTCGTAGAATCAAGCCCCGTGTTGGGCTCCCTGCTCAGCAGGGAGTCTTCTTCTGCCTCTCTCCCCATGCTCGTGCTCTCTCTCTCAAATAAATAAATAAAATCTTTAAAAAAAAAAAAGAAAAGAAATAAATATCCTGAAATATGCCTCACATACAGCAAACCAAGACATTTTGAAAGCAGGGAAGACTAGTACTCCATTTAATATTACTTGTGTTATTAAAAAAATATTGTTCATGTTATTATAGTATTACCCCATGCTCTCCCCAAACATGCACACTCATCTCTGTCTCCAGCAAATCTTTAATGTAGCTTTCTACACCCTCCACAGCTTGACTGAATATGGAAATCAAGGAAGGAGCAGAATTCCTTCTGTGAAGGAAGGGTGTTGCCAGGGAAGAAGAGACAGTCCATAAACTGTACTGATTCAAAAGAAACAGAAACTGGAGACAGAAAAGATAAGGAATGAACCCCCTCTTCCTTCCTGTCTACCAAGTTGGTTCCCTCAAATCGTCATGAGGCCTTTTGAGTTCCGTGAAATGTGGGGAAGGGCTTTGAGCCCATTCTAAGGGGCAAGGAGGTTGCGGCTAATGATTCCCAAGGAGCCTTCTCCAGCCCTGACCTTGAAGTCAATTGCCTCCTCAATTTCTCCTCTTAGACATCTAATGGGTAACTCAAATTAAAAGCGACCCCAAACCAAACCTGATTCCATCTCCAAACTCGCTCTTCCCTTCATCTTCCTCTCTCAGGGACCAGCCCCGCACCCACGCAGCTGCTCCAGCCCCAGACTACAAAGCGCCCTGGAATTCTGTTTCTCCTCCACAGTGGCAGGCCCCACCGGCCCCAGCTCCAAGACTTAGCCCAACTCTGGACATTTTGAAAGAGGATTTCCACTACCTCCCTTCTGACCTGAAATTTTCTAATGAGTAAGTTCTTCTTTCTAGCTTGTCTCTTAACTCTGACAAAAGACCCTGCGGGCAAAGCACCCCAAAAAAATAAGGACCCGCCGAGCCAGCAAGCCCCCACCCGTGACTGATTCCAAGAAAACAATAGAACTGACCTGTACTGCCCACCTGAGGCACCCAGTGGCCTCTGTCCCACATTTTCCTTATATAAACCTGGAAGTATTTTCATGACGTTGGAGACAGTTTCCAAGACACTTGTCCCCACTGTCTTCCCAGTGCTGCTTACTGTTTCCATCCTCCCACCTAAGTATCAGCCACCATTCCCCAACTGAACTAGTACAAGAACCTCCTTACTAGTCATCCTGTCTCACTCTGGTCCCAGTGCCCTTTCTTCTACACAGCATAGCGGACAATGTGTGCGTGAACGGAATGATCACTTACCCTTTACAATCGTTCACAGCCTCCCACCGCAATTCAAACTCCCCTTCCCCTACCATGGGCTCTGGGGCCCCAAGTGACCTGGCCCTGCTCACCTCGACCTCATTTTCTTCCACATTCCCTGCATTCAGGGGCATCATGAATACTGGCCCCTTTCTACACACACACACGCACACGCACACAAACATGCACACACACGCGATACCCCTTCATGTTTCAGAGCCTTTGTACTTGCTACTCTTCTGCCTAGAGTGCTTTCCCCCTAAATTTCTGCCGAGCTGCCGCACTCCCCGAACTTCTGCCCCCCAGCCACTCTCTACCCTGTTCTTTGTTTTACTCCTAATAACTTTTATTTGTGGTTGGATTCGCAGTTTTCTCCTTTCTTTCCCCGTTAGAATGGGAGCTCCGTGAAGGGAGAGACTCCTACCTGCCGCTCCTAGCACAGTCCGTGGCACAGAACAGTGCTCCACAGAACCCGTGCAATGAATGCAGCTGAGGGGCACTTGTTTCCTGCTCTTTCTCTCTCCCAAAGGCCACCCCAACCTGCAGCATCCGGTTCAAGCCTCAGGCATCGGAGTTTGGGCATTCCAAGGTTCCCTCTAAGTCAGGTAAACTGGACCGCCCACACCTGTAGGGGCCTGCAGGCTCCCCTGGGGAAGGCAGAGACCACAGCAGAGCCGACAGAGGCCCTGCGGAGTTTCACTCTTTCCAAGGATCCAGTTCTGTCCCTTCTTGAAATCTCTCTGAAATGTCCCACTCTTGCTATTTTTCTTTTCTCTTTAGACCTTTCCCCAAAAGCTAAACCCTTTCTGCGTGAATTTTAGTCACGAGCCACAAGTAGTGACCACAAAATTTACTTTTTCAGTTATCAATTCAGTGTTGCTCACTGGGTCTAATAACTGACCTAAATAAGCGTGTGTGTGTGCGCGCGCGTGCGCACGTGCATGCATGTTTATCTAAACAGCAGAGGATGAGGGCCTTGCCTTTCTCTGGTTGACTGAAACCGGGCTCTGACAGTCTGAGATGCATTTCACGAGCCTGCAAGTTGCTGTAATAGTCCTTGTAGTAAAGGAATGTTGCATATTTTTTTTAAATAAACAGAATTTGTATTTGTTCTTAGTAAATACCTTAGTTCAGGGTGCCTGGGTGGCTCAGTCAGTTAAGTGTCTGAATTGGGCTCAGGTGGTGATCTCGGGGTCCTGGGATCCAGGGCTGCTCTGCACTCAGGAGGGAGTCTGCTTGGGATTCTCTCCATCTCCCTCGCCCCCACCACCCATACCCCTGCTCATGCTCTCTCTCAAGTCAATAAATAAGATCTTAAAAAAAAAAAAAATACTTAGTTCAATAGATTCTGTAGTTGAAGTACTCAGAAATACAACTGAAACGTTATTAAACTCAAAATGGCCAAAAATAGCATTTACGTCTGTTGTTTTATTTACATGTGAATGTGTACTTCTACATGTGTATGTACTTATAACCACACACACATAAATGTTGAATGATTTAAGCAACAACCTCCCTACACCCCAAGAGAGTGTCATTCTCCTGTCATACCAGAAAGGTTCTCAGTGTGTTTGAGGGAGGTCCTGGCTCTCAAAACCCCAGAGTGACCCCCAGCATAGCGTAGAGGGGCCAGTTCTCCAGGAACAAGCCTCCCAGTCATGTCCTGTGTCTCCCTGGGATCTGGAGGAGGCAGGACACCCACAGCTCTCCCCGCACCAGACCGGGCAGATCAGGAGAGAGTCAAAGACAAAGAAGGGAAGGGGGAAAGAAAAACTGGTAAGAGGAACAGGATGAAAGGGTAAATGTGGCCAATTCCTCCCTCCCCAGACGCCAGACAGAGAAAGACAGTCTGAGAGGGCCCTTCAACTAACTCCTTTGTAAAATCTGCCAAGGAAAAAATCAATTTCATTTAGATATGTGTCTATGGTCTTTATGGTTTGCTTTATCTAAGGAGAAAAAGAATTGGGGAAGCAATTATAATGGGAAAAAATTCTTGCTTTTCATTTTTTTTTCAGGAATATGAGAGGGACACGGAAAAACCATAAGCGTCCATTTTCCTGTGATCACCACAATCCTACACTGACACACCTGGATAGCCGAGGAGAACGAGCCACAATGGATGGAGTTATAATCTCTCTCTCTCTCTCTCTCTCTGCCACGTGAGGACACAGCAAGATGAAAGTCATCTGCAAGCCAGGAAGAACGCTTTCTTTATGAACCATGTCAACAGCACCTTGATCTTGGACCTCCCAGCCTTCAGAATGGTGAGAAATAAATGTCTGCTGTTTAAACCATCCAGTTTATGGTATTTTGTTATAGCAACCTGAGCTAACAAAGACAGTGTTTTCCCTGAATTCACCTAGCAGAGATGTCCTGAGCCTGCCCAGATACCATTTCCGGGCTGTGGAATAAAGCCCGGATAAAGCCGATGAGGTTTTGCCTTCATAGTGGAACTTGGATTCTGATGGGAAGGTTAGTCACAGACAACGGGCAAGTAAACAAACATGCAAATTTTAGACCATGATAAGAGGCATGAAGAAAACACCACAGGGGATGTAACATGGAATGAGGGGAGGGGCTACTTTAGATCCAGTAGTCCAGGAAAGCTTTCTGAGGAGGGAACACTTGAGCTGAATGATCGAGAAGACGCAACTAAAAGATAACCTGGTGGAGTAACATTCCAGGCACAGGGACCACGGTGTTAGTTTAAGACCTGACAGTTACCTTTGAGTTGGGGCAGGCAGGAAATGAATAGACCAATGAGTACTGATACCAATAGATACCAATGAGTATTGGTATCCAGAAGTGGAAGTAAGAGATACATAGCAAGAACATTCAAATAAGAAGCTTCACATTTTGAATACCAATGAAATAATGATGGTGTCAGAATGGCCTTCTGTTCCACACAAGGCTGCCTCTGCATTTCCCCCATCACCATCATCCGTGTAACATGAGACATCCACATGACATCACGATGCTAATCACAGCTTCCTGGCCCATTTTATTAGACAGGGGGTACATCTGCTACAATTAACAGACCAGCAAGTGCTGACCAGCGAAGTCAGCACTTCACTCAGATTTCTAAAGTCTTTTTGTGTTTCTGTTCTACAATCCCACCCAGGGTACCACATTGAACTTAGTTATGTCTTCTCAGGCTCCTCATGGCTGTAATTCCTTGTTTTTGATGACCTTGGCACTTTTGAGGACTACTAGTCTGGTATTTTGTAGAATGTCTCTCAACTGGGAATTGTCTTGATGAAAAAGACCAGAGAGTTCAAGGGCCATTTTTAGCCTACCATATCAGGGGGACATACTATTAGCATGACTTATCACTACTGATGCAGATCTGGACTCTTTGGCTGGGTTCCAAGTTATTTTTGATTCTTGGCTCTCTCGTGCCTAACACCCTGCCCGTCACCAGGCCTGTCCCAGTTGTACCAGGTTCTCTCTCCAATCCTAGTCATTGGTATCATCCCAAAGGCCTCTGGTCTACGCTCCCACTTCCTTCTCAGCATTGGGTACCACACTCTCAGAGCTGTCTTCCTAAAATAAAACCCTGTCATCCCTATCCTTGCTCTAGTCAAATAACCCACTTAGGAACAAAACCTCCGTTTTAGTTGGAAGATAAAGTCCAAGTCTTCAAGCATGACATGTGGGCCTTTTTCTCAACCTGAGGTGCAGCGACTTTCCCACTCTGTCTCCTGTCCAAGCTCCACACTAGCGCTCCTTGGATCAGGCCCCGGCTCATTCCCTCACACACGCCGCTGGGCCATGGTTTATCATGCTTCTGCTCTGTGGCCATCTGCATTTTTCGAGTCCCTTTCTAGAAATGGCTCACAAAAGGCTCCTTCTGGCCAAGGAGTGTGGTGAATTCGAGTGACCAGCATGGTGAACAGGCAGCTTCAGGGCACGGAAGCAGATGGGCTGTGTGCAAACTGCACAGGGAGCATCTGGGCCAAAGCCCTTTGTGGCTCTGGGGCTTGGGGGAAGGTGGGGGAAGGTTTACCCAAGGGACATGACATCAGACCAAAGACTTGAAACAAAAAGTTCACCAAGTGAACAAGAGGTGGAGACAAGGTCTAGATGGCGGCTACATCACTCATAGAATAAGTCATGGCCATGAAGCTATTTAACATGGAAGTATGTACAGAATGTGAATATGAGCTAGAATGTGACAAAACAAGCTAAGGAACTTGGATTTTAACCCACAGGACTGTAAGTCTGAAAATAATTTTGTGAGTCCCTGACTATCATTACTTTATTTATTTTTTTAAAGATTTTATTTATTTATTTGACAGACAGAGATCACAAGTAGGCAGAGAGACAGGCAGAGAGAGAGGAGGAAGCAGGCTCCCCACTGAACAGAGAGCCCGATGCGGGGCACGATCCCAGGACCCTGGGATCATGACCTGAGCCGAAGGCAGAAGCTTTAATCCACTGAGCCACCCAGGCGCTCCTATCATTACTTTAAAGTGAAATAGAACACAGGAGGAAAAGTTGGTTTGTGGACATTTCATTTGTTTCTGCATATGTAAATATGTGTCTGTCCTGCTTTGCAATGTAAACTATATTTCGTACTGGAAATCACCTTTAAATAAGTGCTTTAAAACACTGTTCTATGGGTGTGGCTGGTTGGTTCAGTCAATAGAGCATGCAACTCTTGATCTAAGGAACATGAGTTCAAGCCCCACATCGAGCATGGAGCTTAAAAAAAATAAATTTTTAAAAAAGCAGTGCTATATGGCGGTCTTACAAGGATTTGTAGCAGGGATGTGTGTTCCAACAGCATTTTTCCAAAATTCCCTCAGGATCATGCTAGTTCAGGGCCCTAACCTAGACTCACAGAATCAGAATATCCAAGGGAAGCCTGGAAATCTGTATTCTCATGAGCACTCTATGTGCATCTTATGAGGGAAACTTGGGAACACTGATAAACTGACAGCAAAATAGAAAATAGATTGGAGGGCACCTGGGTGGCTCAGTGGGTTGAGCCTCTGCCTTCGGCTCAGGTCATGATCCCAGGGTCCTGGGATCGAGTCCCGCATCGGGCTCTCTGCTCAGCAGGGAGCCTGCTTCCCTCTCTCTCTCTACCTGCCTCTCTGCTTACTTGTGATCTCTCTCTGTCAAATAAATAAATAAAATATTAAAAAAAAAAAGAAAGAAAATAGATTGGAGCAGGAAGAAACTGGAGGTAGAAGACCACTGCTATTGTCTGAGATAGGGCAAGGCTTGAACCCAGGCAACAGCCATGGGGAACAAAGGAGGTGGTGGCTACCGGGGACCTATAGAAGGTGGGCTATCAGATGTGGAGGTGCGGGACATGCAGGCACCTAGGTCTCCAAGGTCTGTATCTTGGATGCCTGCATAGATACTGACTACAGGAGAAAGAGGCTAGGTTTCAGGGGGAAATAATGCGTAGCGTTTGGGGACATGCTGAATTTGCAGTGAAATCTGTAACAAAGCAAAGGCATTTGGACATGCAGTACTGGAGCTCCCAGTAGGGGCCAAGGGTGAAGACAGGCATTTCTGAGTCACTAGCATATAGGTTAGCACATGGAAAGTAAGATTCCCAAGGGGTTTGGAGGGGGGGTCCACAGAGCCAAGGAGGGCAGGTGTAGGGCTTTTAGCACTCACCACTCCTACTCATCTCTTCTGCCTCCCGTATTTTCCCCTAGGAGAGAGCCCTTCACCCAATCCCTTTCTCTGCCCAACACAATCTCAAAAGCTATCTCTCCAACTCTCACCACTCCATGTGGAACTAACCCCAGCATTGAGCTACAGTATCTCCTTGTGTGCTCTGTCATATCTACATCTGTTTCTGATTAGGGTTACTGGTGTCCTGTTTTCCTTCTTTTCCCCCCCATGAGAGGCAGAAACATTTCTGGATTCCCAGCACCTAGCACAGAGTCGAGCTCTAACAAATGTTGGTGACATTGTGGTGAAGATTTAAAGGTAATTCATCAATTTGGACTTAAAATTCTAATATTTAAATAGAAATGAATCTCTTCAAACAATAGCTACCAAACTATTTTAAATAGCTGCTGACGATATTTAGTGACACAGTAACATCTGGTTTTTATCTTCCTATTTCTAGCTCAAGGATCTCACATTTTAATTTAACAACAGCTACTCGAATTAATGTCTTTATTCCATTGCATAGCCCAGGAAAGGCACACATTCAAGTCATGAGTGTAAAGTTCATTTTGTCTTAATATGGAAAATATTTAGGGCTAAATCACTCAGGTACTCTCTGACCAGAAATAGCGTGTACCTTGTGTAGCCCCAAAATTAGTTGTTGCATTTAAAAACAACATTTTATTTAAAATTTTCAAACACATACAATGGCAGGAAGAACATTAATAAACTTATATGTATCCATTACCTACTTCAATAATTATCAACTCACAGCCAATTGTTTCACCTCTACCCCCAACTTCACTGCATCTTATCTAGAAGTAAATCCCAGAGGGAGCATACTATGTTATCAGTTAAAGAGAAGACCTGAAAAAAAAAAAATATATATATATATATATACACACACATATACGTATATAAACATATACATATATATAATTACATTTCAAAATATTAACAATAGTTCTTTAACATTATCAAATATTCAGTCATTGGTCAAATTACTAATTCTTTCTTTAAAGTCTGAAAAAAAAATTAAGATCTAAATAATGCCCACACATTGCCATTGGTTGATATGCCCTTTGAGTCTCTTTCATTAATCTATAGGTTTTCCTTTCCCTCTTTTTTCTTGTAAATTATTTATTGAAAAAATCAGGTCCTTTGTCCTGTAGAGTTTCTCCCAGTCTGGTTTTCTGCTGTTTGTATTCTCATGGTAGAGTGTAACACGTGCCTCCGTCTTCTCTGTACTTCCTGAAATTGGGAGTGGGAATGAGCAGCTTGATGAGATTTGGATTTTTTGGCAGGACTTTTTCATGGGAGTTGGTGTGTTCTTCCTTCCTCCATGAAGAGGTAAATATTGTTTGGCTATCTCTCTCTTTCTTATGTTAGAAACAGTCAAGTGATGTTCAAGGCCTAGACCCATTAATTCTTAGGGAGCTGCAGAAAGGTGCTACTCTAATTTCATCACTCCTTTGTCATTTAGGAGCTGGAATATTTCTATAAGGAGGAGGTTCACCTCGTGCATTATCCAGTTACCCAGGGATATAAGTGACACCAAAAGCTATGGAAAAATAATAGAATTTATATATCAGTTTTCAAATCAATAATTGCCTCCCAGTCATCTTCTAGAAGGGACCAATTTTTTGACCATCATTATGAACTCATAGACTTAAACATATTTAATGTTTCAACTTATTGCCATTTTTATCCTCTTAATGTGCAAACAGCCCCATCTTTGGCCAGTGGGAACCTCGTTGGGTTGGCTCTTTGGTTCGTTTGAAACAACTCTAGTACACTTTGAAAGCTTCCTCCACTATCTATGTGACAAGATGCTTCGAGTTTCTCTTGTTCAATTCCTGCCCCAGACCTGAATCAGCGTGGCTCCTTTCCATGGGGGATGGTATTGCAAGACCTTATCGGGGTTCTGGGGGAGCTCACTGCACCTCAGTAGATCTGATCTTGACATTGAAGTTTTAAATTTCTCAGACATAGCAGTGGCTAGCGGTGCAGACTCCAGAGGTAGACTACCTGGGTTTGAATCACAGTTCTACCCTTATTAGGTATGTGACACTGGGCCAGTCTATCAACCTGTCCATGCTTCAGCTTCTTCAATTATAAAAGGAGAATAATAACCTTACCTAAATTCATAAGATCCCAGTGAGATTTAAATGAGGAAATTCATGTAAATGCCTAGAATAGAGCCTGGCATGGAGGGCCAAGTAAAATTGCCTATTAATATTCTTATTACTAATTTCTTGCAGCCTTGTCACCACTGTCTGCTCACACCATGGGTCATCAGGGATGTCATGCAGACTTACATTTTATTCATATCTAATGACACAATGATTTATTTTTAAAAAGTTATTCTAGGAATAGAGTCAAGATGGCGGAGAAGTAGCAGCTGAGACCACATCAGGTAGCAGGAGATCAGCTAGATAGCTTATCAAAACATTGCGAACACCTACAAATCCAACAGGAGATCGAAGAGAGGAAGAACAGCAATTCTGGAAACAGGAAATAGACCACTTTCTGAAAGGTAGGACCGGCGGAGAAGTGAATCGAAAGCGACGGGAGGATAGACCGCGGGGGAGGGGCCGGCTCCCGGCAAGCGGCGGAGCCACGGAGCACTAAATCGGGACTTTTAAAAGTCTGCTCCATGGAGGGACATCGCTCCAGAGGCTAAACCGGAGTGAAGCCCACACGGGGTCAGCGTGGCCCCAGGTCCCGCAGGGTCACAGAAGGATCGGGGGTGCCTGAGTGGCGCAGAGCTAGCAGGTATCGGAGCGGGAAGCCGGCTACAGAGACAGAGCCGAGGAGTGAGCTCTCAGCTCGGGGTTCCTTGAACCGGTCGCAGGCTGGGTGAGCTCGGAGCGCGGCCAGAGGCCAGGGAGATGGGAGTATCCGGGGCTTTTCTCTGAGGAGTGGAACCCCGAAATCTCAGCTCTTCCGGGCCGGAGACTAGGAGGCTGCCATTTTCACTCCCGTCCTCCGGACTCTACGGAAAGTGCTCAGGGAACAAAAGCTCCCAAAAGCGAAACCGAGCGGATTACTTAGCCTGGCCCCTGGTAAGGGCGGTGCAGCTCTGCCTCAGGCAAAGACACTTGAGAATCACTACAACAGGCCCCTCCCCCAGAAGATCAAAAGAAATCCAGCCAAGACCAAGTTCACTTAACAAGGAGAGCAGCAGAACTCCAGAGGAGCAGAAAGCAAAGCGTGGAATTCATGGCTTTCTCCCCATGATTCTTTAGTCTTGCAGTTAATTCAATTTTTTCTTTAAAGGGCAGTTTCCTAGGGTCTTTGCCACCCTTTTAGTATTTTATTTGCTCCTTTATATAATCTTATCTGGAAAAAATGACAAGGCGGAAAAACTCACCACAAAAAAAAGAACAAGACACAGTACCAAAGGCTAGGGACCTAATCAATACAGACATTGGGAATATGACAGATCTAGAGTTCAGAATGACAATTCTCAAGGTTCTAGCCGGGCTTGAAAAAGGCATGGAAGATATTAGAGAAACCCTCTCTGGAGATATAAAAGCCCTTTCTGGAGAAATAAAAGAACTAAAATCTAACCAAGTTGAAATCAAAAAAGCTATTAGTGAGGTGCAATCAAAAATGGAGGCTCTTACTGCTAGGATAAATGAGGCAGAAGAAAGAATTAGTGATATAGAAGA
>PISX010024080.1:0-28593 GCA_004024625.1 Mellivora capensis | reverse complement strand
AACGTGTGTTGGAGAGGATGTGGAGAAAGGGGAACCCTCCTACACTGTTGGTGGGAATGCAAGTTGGTGCAGCCACTCTGGAGAACAGTGTGGAGGTTCCTCAAGAAGTTAAAAATAGAGCTTCCCTATGACCCTGCAATTGCGCTACTGGGTATTTACCCCAAAGATACAGATGTAGTGAAAAGAAGGGCCATCTGTAGATCTTAAATGTTTTTAATACACTAAAGAAATGGTGATTTTGTGCTGTGATGGCCTGTTGGCTCATGTTATAGTGGTGATCGTTTTGCAATATGTAAGTGTATCAAATCAGCAGGTTGGACAGCTTAAATCGACACAATGTCATGTATCAATTATGTCTCAGTAAAGCTGGAACAAAAAAGATGACACCAGATGATCAGCTCCTTGCTAACTGAGGGTTACTAATGATCCTGCAAACAGGAGCACAGGCTGTGAGGTCAGCTGCCAGGCTGGAGCTGAACTTCTGTGTCACCAGCTCTCCAGTTGTGACCCAAGGGCAAGTTCTGGGATGTCTCCAGGCCTCAGTTTTCCCACACATAAGACTGAAATCATAATATAGAAGGTTTAGTGAGGGTTAGAGGAGATAATTTACATAAAGCACTTAGCCCAGTGTCTGCCCCACACTCAAAAGCTGTTCGTTATCATGATTGTAGTGAATGTGGTCCTTCCATACATTTTGGGAGTCTCAAGAATTTTTCAGCAGGAAGCAAAATTCGTGTTAGATCCAGCTGTGTTTGAGATGCCAGTCCTTGTTTTGTAATTTTCAGATACAATGCCGAGGGAATACCAATTCAACCCAAGAAGTGAAACTTCCCGCTTTGTCGAAGATTGGTTGACCATAGAGTTGAGGGTCCATTTCTGGGTTCTCTATTCTGTTCCATTGATCTATGAGTCTGTTTTTGTGCCAGTACCACATTGTCTTGATCACTACAGCTTTGTAATATAACTTAAAGTCTGAAATTGTGATGCCTCCAGCTTTGGTTTACTTTTTCAACACTCCTTTGGTGATTCAGGGTCTTTTCTGGTTCCATACAAATTTTAGATTGTTTGTTCCTGTTCTGTGAAAAATGCTGGTGGTATTTTGATAGGGTTGCACTGAATGTGTAGATGGCTTTGGACAGCATAGACATTTTAACAGTATTTGTTCTTCTAATCTATTAGCATGGAACGTTTTCCATTTCTTTGTGTCCTCAATTTCTTTCATAAGTACTCTGTAGTT
This sequence comes from Mellivora capensis, assembly GCA_004024625.1. Lineage (NCBI taxonomy): Eukaryota > Metazoa > Chordata > Mammalia > Carnivora > Mustelidae > Mellivora > Mellivora capensis. Next base: position 27,356 of record PISX010024080.1, on the reverse strand, counting down.
TTCAGAGTACAGATCTTTTATGTCTTTGGTTAGGTTTATTCCTATGTATCTTATGGTTTTTGGTGCAATTCTAAATGGGATCAATTCCTTGATTTCTCTTTCTGCTGCTTCATTGTTAATGTACAGAAGTGCAAAGACTTCTGTGCATTGATTTTATATCCAACAACTTTGCTGAATTCCTGTATCAGTTTTAGCAATTTTCTGACAGAATCTTTTGGGTTTTCTTTCTTTTATTTTCTTTTTAAGATTTTATTTATTTCTTTGAGAGGGAGAGCATGCACGGTGGTGGGGGGGGGCGCGGGGAGGGAAGGTGGCCAGAGGGAGCAGCAGGCTCCCAGGTGAGCAGGGAGGCCATCTCAGGGCTCCATCCCAGGATCCTGGGATCATGATCTGAGCCTCAGGTAGATGCTTAACCGACTGATCCACCCAGGTGCCCCCTGATTAGCTGGTATCTTGTTGAGAATTTTTGCATCCATGTTTATTGGGATATTTAACTGAGAGTTGCTGGAGGGGAGGTTGGGGGGGAAATGGTTTAATTGGTGATGGACATTAAGGAGGGCACTTAATATAATGAGTGCTGGCTGATACACACAACTGATGCATCACTAAATCCTACCCCTGAAACTAATAATACACTATATGTTAACTAATTTGAATTTGAATTTTAAAAAAGTGAAACCTCATGGAGATCCTCCAAAAATCCAATTTTCATGAATATCTTACAAAAAGGGAATTGAAACTACTGACTGAGTTTCCTCAGTTTATTTATTGCCGACTTCTGGATTTTCTTCTTGTTCTGTTGACTAGATGAGCATGTTCCAATTTGTATGGTTGTTTTAAATACTGTTCAGCCCTGATTTCATTTATTAGTATCAGGTATCCCTAAGTTGCTTTAAGCAAATAAAGTGCTCATTCCTTCCAGTCTCCCATAGTAAGCTTAATACATCCCATATTCTAGGTTCATTATCTTGCTGACATGAGCGTGCCCAGTTCTTCTGCCAGGCAAGAACCTAAGGTAAGAGAAGTCAGTGGACAGTGGTGGGCTCTCAGTGGCTGTGCTCCAAGGGATCCAGAGCTTTATTTGATGGTAATGCATGGTCTATATAGAAGTTTCTATATCTATAGTAGAGAATCCAGGACCATCTTTTGCATGCAGTGGAACCTATAAAAACCTCATTTGTCTGAAAAAAGAGAGAGCTCTAGCAAGGGTTTGGGTGGGGAACATGCTTTCCCTCCATCTGTAACCTGTAGAAACACCCCTGGCCTCTAGAACAGGCTCTGAAAGGGCCCCGTCTGGCCTGTGGCAACACTGGCTCCATTGGAAATAAAACCCACATGGAGAAACGTACAGAGGAAACTATTTGGGAGAGGGAACTGGGTGTGTTTCAGACGTTAAGTCTGCGCAGAAAAATCTCTAGCCTTTTTTTTTTTTTTAAAGAAAAACAAGCCTCTGGAAACGAACTTTTTGAGACATCATTTATGCAGGAAATCTTCCCAGAAGGGAAAAAAAGAAACAGAGCTAAGAAGCCATTCAAATTTTAATACCCCCCTCCCCCCATAGTAGGGACTGAAAGGAAGACAGCAGTTGAAAAACAGTCAAGTTCCCTGAAGCTCAGAGGGAGGCAATGAGTATGCGGAGCAGGAAGCTTCATGCTAAGTGATGTGGGCTTTTCTCTGTGGGCATAGACGCGTGCTCTGGGTATTTTCATCTGCTTGTGGCTGGTGAGCATAGGCAGAGAAACCACCCTGCCGCCTACTGTCCTACTCACAGTCCCTCTTCTTCTCTTTCACTGCATATGCTCTCACATCTTCTGAGTGTCAAAGTGAAGAAAGAATAAACTTGCAAAGGGACATGCCAGGCCCCCCAGACCCAGGAGCAGCACGTGGGGCCTTCCAGGTTCTCTGCCGTTCCCTATGCCAGTGCAGCCAAGATGCAGAGGAACCCGCAGGCTGTGTTTGCACCTGACATATTTCACTGGAACCTGGGTGAGTGTCTCAACATCTTTGTGCTGATGCTTCTTACTTATTAAAGGAAGGTTCCGACGGTACCCTCTTTATAGAAGTGCTGTGAGAATCAACTACATGAGTAAAGGCAGTCTCTCCAACCTTATTTTCATTATCAGATATTTTGTTTCCTAATTGTTCCCCTTAGGAAAATTTAACCCCACAGGTGTGCTGTCTACATGGATATGTGCACATGTGTATGGAGGCTCGGTTTACACTGGGGAAAGTTTTGTTTTGCCACGCCTCATCCCCCCACCTGGTGCCTGAGGAATCAGCCATCTTCAGGACCCACTGCAAGGAAGACGGGGGATAAGTTTTTACCCCAAAGTGAAGAACTCGGTGAGCACAGCAAGTCCCAGGGCCTGGTCAGTGTGAGGGGAAGAGAGAACAGGTGCACACGTGTGGCTGTAACTGTCTGGCCGCAGGAGGATTTCAACCGATTGTGGTGGGAGCCGTGCCTCCTGTAATCAGTGGCCTGGTGGCCACTGTCCTGTGGTTCATGCTGACTCCTGTGACTGTCCTTGCTTTGGTCACCGTCCACCTGTGGAGGCTGGGCCGTCACCACCACCTGTCTCTGGACATCATGGGAGAGGCTGGATGCCTCTAAGACTCATTCTCCCCACCCCATTCCTTCAGGGTCCTGGCTTATTCTTCTTGCTCCTAAGCCTAGCAGCTGAGCTCCCTGTGGTCTTCAGGCCAAGCCTCGGGAATTAGCATAGTGACAGGTGCTCATCAATTTACAATGCTGGAAATGAAGCACCCCGGCACAATGGGACATACAGACAAAAGTAACCATTACCCTAACATATGCTGGAACATTTTAAAAGAAGAAGTAGCCAATCAACTTGGTCCAAACTGATCGAAGAGATGTATGTGAGTGTGTATAATTGTGTGAGTATGTGCGTTTGTGTGTGGTTATGTGTGTGTATGTGTTTATGTTTTATTAGTGTGTGTGTATGAGTGGTGTATGTGGATGTGTGTGTGATATGTGTGTATATGTGAGTGTGTGTGTGTGTGTGTGTGTGTGTGTAAAGTCACACATTCAAAATATGCTCCCCCTCCCCAAGGCTGTGCTTACGTGGCCGCCTCTCAGAATGTTTGGAAGAGCCCCCATTGGTCACCATCACCCCTGGGAGGAGCACCTTGAAGGCAGTTTCCTGGGCTCTCCTCTCCCTACTGCTCTGGAACCTCTGAAGTCAGCCCGGATATCTGAAATTTAATGAACATTCTGAGGGAATCCTTTTGCAGAATGAAGTCTACAACCATTGGCTCTAAGATGCCCAAATAATTCACTGAGTGACAGCATTAAATCAAATTGTTTGATATGTCACACAGAGAAAATAATTCAGTTGTTCATTGATTCCATAAACACATCAGAACCCACATATATCCGTGAGCAACTCTTGGATGGTCACATTAAGGACCTTGTATCCTGGATGCACTTTAAGTTTCAGAGGCAAGATAAGACATAAAATTGTCAAACAAAGTGACAGCTGTTCGCACCTCCAGGGGAGGAGTCCACCCCACCAGGAGCTGCAGTCGCAGATGTCAAGCTCCTCCTGGTTCTGGGTCGCCAGGAAAGGCAGGACTCATGCAGGTCCTGGATGCATGAAGCTTTACTCCCGTGAAGGAGACACAGCAAGAGCAACTTCAGTGTGAGCCTTGCTCACAGCTGATGTGGGGCCCTGGCCTGCGTGTACCTGTTCATGCTACAGATAGAGACCCAACACCTCTCCTGTAGGTCTGTTCAAGATCCAGAAAACTAGGGTGTGCCCAAGGGCCACTGGTGCGCATGTCTGTACAGGACAAAGGAACATACAGTGGGTCTGAACCAGGGGAAGATATTCCCAAATGAAGAGATCTGCCTCGCCCAGGCTGTGAGAGCTCCTTTACTAACCACCTTTACCAAAAAAATTCAGCATGGAAAGTGGCTATGCATGACTCAGAAGTGAGATGGAGCCCTAAAAGATTCCCACAATCCTATATGGAATCTTAAAGGCCGATAGGTAGAGCCTGGGATGGGAGGAAAGTCAGAGGAAAGAGCCTGAGATCATGGCCATTAACTGGTTAAGCCAGGTGAGCATGAGCACTGGAAAAGCCATGCCCGGAGGGTTAGTGGGAACAGGATAGGAGGGTCTTTGGGTTCCCACTAGGAGTTGGGGGGCTAGGCAGGGACAAAGTGAGGATAGTTTGGACATTACTATGTCCAAAAGATACCCTGAAGTCCTCACCTTCCTGTACTTGTGAAGTGATCTGATTTGCAGAAGCAATTAAGTTAAGTTGAGGTCATTAGCGAGGGCTTTCATCCAATGTGACAGATGTCCCTGTAAGAAGAGAAGAAGAGATGCAGAGACAGACATGCACAGAGGCAAGACCGTGTGAGGACACATGGGGACATACCATGTGATGCAGGTTGAAGCGACGTGCCTACCAGCCAAGGATGGCAACACTAGAAGCCCAGGGAGCATGGGAAAGATTCTCCCCTGGAGGCTTCAAGAGAGCATGCGCTGAGGACACCTTGATGCTGACCTTCTAGCATCCAGAACTGGGAGAGAACACATTCCCGCTGTGTCTGTCACCTGGTCTGCGGCACTTGGTGATGGTGGCCCTGGGAGAGGGACACAGAGATGTTGGTGGAGTTCACCCCTTGAAACGGGGCTTTTCTTACGCTGTGTGCATGTTGAGTGACTTGGGAACGCTGTCCTGCAGCATTTTACAATGCTTTCCTGCTCATGTTCTTTCTCAGTCTCTGCGAAGATATAATTAAAAACTCTCATTGGGTATATCTTAAGGAAAGCACCTATGTTCAACTTAAAAGAAAACACAGCCTAAAACTCCTTTATAATTGGTGGCAAATGGCCACTGAGTCTGCAGGCTCAGCACGCGGCCGTGGGGCGGGGGGACCTCCCCACATGTCTCCGCAGTCCCCCGGGAAGTTCCGGCTCAGGGTCCGAAGCCAATAGGGACCACCACCTCCTGTGAGGTAGCAGGATTTGTCATCAACACACAAGCAGTGCTGGATGGCCCAAGGGCTGGCCAAGACAGTGCTTAGAACACAGCAGAGCAGACACAGAATTTTAAAAAAAAATCCGATACATGATTTTCCCAAAGGAAAGCAGTTAGCAGGCATAACTAATGGCTTTGCAGGGCATCTTTGTACGTGGCTTGTGGTTGAGCACGATTCTTCTCTTTAGTGACCTCTGCGGAGTCAAAGGGCACTCAGTCTTCACTGCTTTGGGCCTCTTGGGGTGTTCACATGGCCCAGGTTCTGGAGGTGCTGTGGAAGGGAGGGTGGCAGTGCAGCTGGGGGGCGGGGGAGGGCTGGCAGCTAGCACCATGGGCCTTCTTGCCATGTGTGCCCTGCCTCGTGGGGTCTCCTGTCTGTACCACCGTCCTAGTTGGGGGGCTTCTTCTGCTGCTCCGGCAGGGGGAGGGAAGATGCTTATCCTTGTCTACGCAGCCGGGAACTGCCATGTGGTATCTCTCTCCCACCTCTGCACACATTGTTTGAATTCTAAATATGCAGACAGAGGACTCTTTCTCAGCTGGGGCAGGGCCACTGCTGACCTTCCGTGAACCTCGGCCAGACAGAGGTCGGGATGAGCAAATGGAGGAAAGACAGTGTGGCAGATAAGAAGGTTAAGAGTCTGACTTCATGTGTTCTGACCCTGACGCACCCAATCTTGAGAATATATTACTACTTTACGAAACCCTGCCTGCCTGTTTCCTCATCTGTCAACACCTACCCCAGAGAGCTTCTGTGATTAAGTGGGTTACTGGATATAAGGTGCCTGGCGCATGGCAAGTACCCAGTGAATATTAGCTAGAATTATTATTCAAACTCCTGGGAGACCCCATCACCATCTGGACCGAGGACGGAGGGCAGTTCCAAGGAAAGGGTGCTAACGGCTCCAGGGTGGGGCAGCTGTCCAGGGCATCCCCTGCAGAGGGCTGAGCGAGGCAACAGGGTGAGCTGTGTCGTGGAGTGGTCTGTCCATGATGGGTGTGCAAGCCATGGCCAGAGTGGGAGACAGAGTGCAGGACTCAGGGGCCGCCGCGGGTGGGCACAGTTGCCTCCTGCTCCCAGACGCAGCTGCATTGTCCCTGGACAATGGAGTCCATGTGGAGGCTGCGAGAGGCTTACGGTAAAGACGACTGCCAACCCTTCGACCCTCAGCCTGAGTCATCCAAAGATAAGACTGTGCGGGTTGATCATGTGGGAAATGGGTTCAGAGACATTTACATAAAAAAAAACCCGACTCTCTGGCGGATTAAAGAGACCCTCCTCCTCAGAGTTGGCATCTTCCGCCTGTCTTATTATTTTTAAGAAAGTGAGTCATGAGCGTGAGGCCGCTCTGGCGACCCACAGCTGCGTCATTGCGACCCTCGGCGCAGACCTCCTTCCTCTGCTGGAATGCTTTAAAGCCTGCAGACACTCAAGGAAAGCAAAGTGTCTCTGCCTTGGAAACGGAGTAAATCCAGACGGCTGAACTTGGCCCGGGGCCGGGGAGAGGGGAAAGGTCTGCTGCAAGTTCAGGCTTGTTCTAAGCACTGGAAATGCGTGAGGTCCTCAATTTTCAAATCCACCCATGTATGGGTAAAGAGAGGCTCATGGAGGCTAATTAGTTTGCCAGGGTCGCATGGTCAATGGCTGAGATAGGTGTGGCTGGCAGGTGTGATGATGCTTTGACCACATCCTTGGCCCCTTGTGAATGCACACCCTTCCCGCCTCCCTCCTGAGGCTGCTTCTTCCAGTTCCACTCGGGACTTGTTCTGCTCACACACGGGTAGGCCAGCCACACTGGGACAGTCGTGGAGCTGTGGTCTGGGGACGTCACCAGGCTGGATGGACTTAGCTGCTTGGGTAGGAACATCATCTCCTCATGCCTTTAGCATGAATATCTGGGAGTCCTATCTTAGTGCTCAGGCTTAGGATGAGGCCACCCTGTCTTGCAGCAAGCCACAGAGGGTCCCACTGCCCACAGTGACCACCTGCATACAAACACACCTGATTGCCTCCTGTCCTTTTCCTGAATAATCTCCAGGCTCCCTGGGCATCCTGGGACCCCCTCTCAAAACCACCCACATGAAGATAAATAAGTTCCTTCTCTGAGAAGCCCTCCCTGACTATGGAGGTTAGTAGTACCTGCTGGGCCATGGGTTCCAGACGTTGGTCAAACACCAGTGTAGCTATTGCTGTGAAGTTGTTTCTTAGATGGGACAGGTATTTTGTGATTGGCAGACTTCTAGTAAAGCTGATTACCCTCCATAATGTGATGGGCCTCATCCACCAAGCTGAAGGGCCCAAGAATGAAGACTAGGGTCCCAGAAGGAGCAATCCTGCCTCAAGACTGGAACGCAGAGACCCTGTCTGAGTTTCCAGCCTGCCAGCCCATCCTGCCACTTTCAGACCTGCCAACCACATAATCCCGAGCCGGTTCCTTAAGATGAATCTGTATATATGTATACACACATCCTCTTGGTTTTGTTTCAAACTCTCCCAAACATGGCTCAGTTGTTAAGCGTCTGACTCTTGATTTCAGCTCAGGTCATTATCTCAGGATTGTGAGATCAAGCTCCATGTCAGGCTCCGCACTCAGCAGAGAGTCTGCTTCTCTCCTCCCACTCCCTGCCCCTCCTCCTGCCCGTGCTCTCACTCTCTCTCTCTCTAAAGTAAATAAACAAATCTTTACAAATAAAGCGAAACAAACTCTCCCAAACAGTGAGCTGCTACTTTCTATGTGCTACCACGACACACACACACACCTCTACTTGTGAGTCACTTGATGTGCTCTTTTTACTTTATGCTAGTATTTAATCGGGGTTTCCCTCTTTCCTGTGATTTCAATAATCCGTTGACAAGTGTGAGCTGAGCCCCTTGAGGGTGGAGGTTTGTCGTGCTCAGCTTTGTCTCTGTGGCACAACAGAGGACCCAAGTTACAGAAGGCACGCATTCTATAAACGCCTCCACGAACAGAGGAGGAACCGGAGCCTTATTTGTTGTAGGAAGAAGAAGAATCCTGGACAAAGGAGAAGAACGATCTCCAAGTGACCGCTGCCTTGGGTCCAAGTTTGAATCTCTGTGGATGGTCTGGGTGGCCTATGGCAGCTTTCTTCACGGTCAACACTACTTCTTTGATTTCTTTTTTCACTCACACATGCCAGTCTCAGCTTTAAAACATCATTTGTGGTTAGCAAACCACATGTTTCTGATGGAACCACACATTCCGTAATTAAGCTGTTGCATTATCCGTCAGCTTAGCCAGGAGCTCCCAGGGAGGATGGTGGTCTGATCAATGGGCAAGCAGAAAGGGTATCACAATCGGGAAATACAGCTGGGATTTTGTTTGGTGTCCGCTTCAACTATTTATGAATGACTGGAGACATGAATCATGCCCTCCTTTCGTCGGACACATCTTAATTAGGAAGAAAACAAGGAAGGCAGGCTCATTCTGGGACTTGGTATGTGTGAGGCAATTTTCTAGTCTCAACTTGACTGTGTTAGAATGTCTTCTCTCAGGGTCCCGAACTCACTGCTCTGAAAGCCTCCAGGGAAGTTCCGTCTCTGCCTGGTCTTTGCCCACAACTCCTTAGAAGAATGCACTTTTTGCTCCAGTGGGGAAAGCACTGTGAGATTCTTTTTCCCCTGGTGAATTGAATTTGTCTTGGACCCTGAAGTCAGAGCTCTAGAATTCTTGGTTCATATTTTCCTTTTATAACCAGATATGAGATTTCTTGACACAGATTTCTCTTGACAGCCGGACAACTATGTTGTAGAAGAGAAAACCAAGGTACGAAATAGGTGTGCCTGAAAACTAACTTATGTTCAATTCTTGGACCATCCCGGCCATTTGCTCTTCTCCAAAAATGTTCATTAAGAATAGCCATTCTATTTATTGATTTATTGTGTTATGTTAGTCACCATAAAATACATCATTAGTTTTTGATGTTGTGTTCCAAGACTCATTGTTTATGTACAACACCCAGTGCTCCATGCCATACGTGCCCTCCTTAATACCCAATACAACATGGATGGAACTGGAGGAGATTACGCTGAGTGAAAGAACAGCCATTCTTGAATATTTACTACATGTCAGGTTCTGTTCTGGTGCCTTACAGGATAGACAATTCACAGACTCAACAAATTTGTTGCTTTCAGACTGGGAATCAGAGGCACAGGGAAGTAACTTTAGTGGAGGCCTCTCTCCCCTCCTCCCGAAATGCCACTGACTACAGAGGACACCGCTCCAGCTCTCAGTTCTCCCTTCAGAATTTTTGGATTACATCTCCATCTGCCTATGAGGTGCCTCCACCTGGATGTCCTAAGGCACCTTCAAATCGACCTTTCCCAGCCTGAGCACATTGTCTCTCCCTGCATTCCTGTTGCTTTACTGGGGCCCCTGCCTTAGTGAGTGGTCACTCTGCCCACTGGGTGCTCATATCAGAAATCAAGGCATCATCTCTGCTTCCTCTCCTTACCTCCTCCTCACAGGCAAGCAATTCACCAGTTGCTTTGCCCTGTCTCCTAACTATCCCTAGAATGCCTCCTTCTTACTATGGTAACCATCATTTGCCTAACCCAAGCCATCTTGGCAGTTTCCACTCTTTTCAGTGTGGTGGGACCATTTTCTTTTCAATTTTTTTTTTTTTTTTTTTTTTTTTTTTTGGTGGGAGAGAGAAAGTGCATGTGTGCAAGTGAAGGAGAGGGGCAGAGGGAGAGGGAGAGTGTGAATTCATGCCCAGAGCAGAGCCCAACACAGGGCTCAATCTCATGACCCTGAGATCATGACCTCAGCCGTAATTAAGAGTCAGAGTCTCAACAGGACAATTTTTTTTAACATACAAATAATAGACATGTATTTGCCTATTGATGCATAACAAATCACCCAAAAACCTGGCAGTTGAAAACAACAAATATCATTTCATAGTTTCTGAGGGTCAGAAATCCTGAAGCACTTTAACTGGGTGGTTCTGGCTCTGGCTGTCTCTTGAGGCTACAGTCATCCTGGGGTGGAAGACATCAGTCCCTTGCCATCTGGGTCTCTCCATAGGGTGGGTAATAGCATGGCAACTTATTCCTCTTCTCTCAATGAGAGAAGCTTAAGTGAGAGAACCCTCTTTGTCTGTGAAGAAAACCCCAGCAAGGAGAGTTGAGTTCCATGCACTGAGAGGATAACTGGGGCATAGCCAAGGTCATCCTGCTTCTAGTTTCCTCCTGGGAGACTGTCAAGGGGGTAACCCCACATTTCACAGGTGTGTTCTGCAGCTGGCTCTGAGCCCTGACTCTGGAGGCACCTGGAGCAGAAGGAGGAGGTGGTTCTGTGTGACCCTGAAATAGCCCAGGTCACATGACCACCTTCACCCTGTGCACATCTCCCACTCATGCAGCCCCACCTGTCAGGCAATGGTGTTACCTTTCTTTCTCTCACACACTCTTACTGGCCCCTCTTAAGGCTACACTTGGGTGCAGTTGACCCTCTTTTCCCTGGAGAGAAGCAACATGGGGAGTATTTGTGACAGGAGCCAGGTGTGGGCTGTGGGCGATGGTCCCTGGGGCTCGCACCCTCCTCCCTTACTCAGCCTTGGATACTTGGAGGAGGAGGGTTGGAAGTCTATGACGTCACAGGAAATCACTCCTGCCTGCAGAGTGTTTTCTCATCCCTTGATTTTGAACTAGAAGTCCTGTTGTGATGAGTGAGGATTTCCAAACAGAAGTTTCCCCATCGGCAGCAAAGAGGGGCCCACAGTCACAATCCCTACTCTCGAGCTCGTCACCGAAGATGAACACATACAGTCAGGTAATGTAGCAATAAGATGAGATAGGTCAGAGCCATTTCAAAATGCTTGTCTGGAGAGTCAATGACAACAGGTCAGAAGACTTACGCAGTTGCTCTGTCGCCACTGCCCTGAGCCTGGAATGCTCCAGATTAACCCTGAGAAATAGGCCTCTACTTCAGTCTTCATTCCATGGCCTGACAGTTATAGGAACTTTGATGCAGAGAGAGGAAGAAAGAGACAAAGCAACATGGAGAGACAGAGACACACAGACAGACACAGACAGAGCCTATGTTGCTGATTTTGGGCCCCGAGTTACAGGTCAAAGTGTTCATCTTTTCAGCATACAGGCAAAGTGTGGCTCTCCCCGATGCACCATCTCCACGAAGACAAGCTCTTGCCTATCAGCCCATGGTTTGTCTGTGGTCTCAGCCCTCTGACTCCCACACTCCCATTTGTGCTCATCATGATCCTTCCTGCAGAGCAGGCAGGCTGAGAGATACAGCCTCTTTGTAAGCCACCTGATCTTCCAGCGACACCCAGGGCCATCCTGGGGCCATTTCCAGTGTTGGAGCCCTGGCTCTGTGGGAAGACTATGGAGATTTCCAGGTGTTCCTGGCCCCCGTGGCATTGAAATGGCCAGTGGGAGGTTGCTGGAGATGCCAGGGAGAAGCGAGTCACCCCAGAAGGGCTGGTGTGCAGCTGTGGGATTGCTGGGTGAGGAGGGCAGGAGCAATCAGCAGAGTGTCCAGAAAGCACATGCCAGTTTCCTCCACAGGATGTGACCACGTGACCCATCAGAGAACAGTTCATCTCAGGGGTTATAAGAAAGTGGAATAGCACCTGCACGAGGAGGCATGCACAGAAATGCAGCAATTTGCTGAGACAGGAGGGTCCTATGAAATGTGGGTAATTATACGAACGTTTATGATGAAATAATAATGATTTATTGAGCACTTGTTGCATACTAGCAACTCTCTAAGCCTTGACATGTTTTATCCCAGAGCCTCATAAAAATGCGCAAGAGGCGAGAATTCTTACCACATTCAATTGATGGGTGGGGAAGCTGAGGCTAAGTAAGATTGTTTAAGATCACCAAGCAAATGAGGGGCAGAGGAGGGATTTAATTTGCTCTTGATGGCTCCCTCCACTGCTCCCCTATTGCCTCTCCTGGGTAAATACCTTTGGTCTTTGTCAGGGCTTAAAGCTCCGTGTTTAAAACGACCAATGATTTTCATTTGAATCTTTTTCTTTCTAAAATTTATTTATTTTAGAGACAGAAAGAGCATGGAGGGGAGGGGCAAAAGAAGAGAGAGAGAGAAGCTCAAGAAAACTCCATGCTGAGTGCAGAGCCCAATGAGGGGCTCGATTTCCATGACCCTGAGATCACAACCTGAGCCCAAACCAAGAGTTGGCCTCTTAACTGACTGTACCACCCAGACTCCCTCATTTGGATCTTTTAAACAGAGCAAGAGCAGGGCACAGGGCTTGAAAAACAGGATTTGTTCCCTCTGAGGATCTGAATCCTCCCTCCGCTGAAAGAGATGCTCCTGAGGGGTTATTTCTGCTCCCCAGGCCCCTGGCTCCTGGAGCAGCCCAGGCACAAGGACCATAGCAGGTGCAAAGCCCTGAGGAGCTGCCATGCGCCATGTGTGCCATCTTCCACGTACCAACTGCGTACGGTGTCTGCAGCTGCCACTGGCTTCACAGCAGTGAAGGTTTCACTTAGCAGGACTTCACCCACCTTGCCACTGGGCATGGCCATTGTAGACATGGTTACCTGGCATCAGAGCAGGTGTTTATGACCATTAAGCAAAATGCTAGATATTGAGATAAATGAATATTTGCCTTGGGCCAGTTTTCATATTTCCTGGGTCTCACAATATTGAGCAGGCACTCACTGAATGCAGGTAGAATAAACAAATAAACTGGCTTGATCTCCAGATATTGTTCCCATGTCGTTGTTGAGGAAGCAGAATCTTTGATAGGTTAAATGACTTGTTCAGTATCAGAAGCCAGGAACCAGAAAGCTGATGTCTTATTTCAAACGATGATATGTTGTGATTTTTTTAAAAAGTGAAAGATGATGTTATTCCAAACCTATGAAATGGGTTTATGAAGTAATTGCAGTGAATTAATTACAGTGAAATCCAAGAGCATCAATTCTGTGGAACCATAGTGGCATACTTTTGAACATATATGCTCCTTTCTTGTAAGCACTGATATTTCTAATTTAGACCTTCTTCTCACAGGCTTACCCATTATTTAGCACATTAACGGGTCTGACTAAACCACTTCAAGAAACAGGTGGGGACAGGTGGGTAACATGTGCTAGTGCTCGTTTGCCAGAAGCAGCCAGGAACAAAACTGCTCCAGCAACTGTGTACCACTTCTGCAGATGTGTGCAGAGCTAACCAACTCAAGCTTGTCTCAATAAGCCACTTGGTATCCAAGGGCCGAGCAGCCTCTGGATTTCTGCTGCAAATGGTGGCTGTGGTAGAATCCAGTTGGCTTTTATCACTGTCACGCAGGGAGAGGGAGGGAATCAGGAAACTGGACTCAGCCAGAGCCATGAGCTCAAGCTCCTCTCCCCTCTACCTGCTATGTGAAGTCCCAGTCCCAGTCTCAGTCTTGTGCTTTACCCCTCCTCACCATCTCCACTCCTGCAGAGGTCTTGTGTGTGTCTCTATAGCCTCACTGTCCGCACCACCAATCTGAGCCCTTCCTTCCCATCTTGCATGGCTATGCCATCTCTCATGACTATGTATTCATCTTGCCTTCTTATATTTCTCTTCCATCTCTCATGGTATATATCTATTTTGTCTTCCTGCATTGGTGTGTGATCTCTCATGACTGTACACTCATTTTGCCTTCTCATGTGGCAATACAACCTCTCACGACCGTATGTCCCTCTTATCCTTCCAAGAGAACTATAACAGTAGAGGGTAGTTAAGAGCAGGCTTTTGGAGTTAGACAGGTATGGGTTACAAGACCAGCTTAATCACTGCATTTATCAGGAGAAGCTAGAGTATGCTGTGGTAGCAAACAAACCATAACATTTTAGTGAATGAACACAATAACCATGGCTAGAAGATCAGACCTGTATCCATCAGGATTGGGTTGCTAAAAATGGAATGCTTTCTAGTTGGTTGATACAGTCTTCAATTGTTGGTTGGACAGTCTTCAGACTGTTGGTTGGACAGTCTTCAATTGGATTAGAGACTCACTGGGAATGCTGAAGAAACAGATTTTATGTTCAAGTTTTAGGAATGTGTCCCAAAGGCATATTGCAGCACTGACTTTTCTTTTCTTTCTTTCTTTTTTTTCAACACTGACTTTTCAGATTAGGAAGCCACTGGCTCCAGAACCAAGCCTCCATGATAAAGGGCTGCCAGGAGGAGGAGGTAAAGACAATCAGGAAATGGAATGTGTCTACTGGCTCCAGGACTTGTTGTGATCCACAGTAGCAAAAGGATGCCCTGTTCCTTTTCAGTGGATAGTCAAGATAATGACTAGGCACTGAGACCACTACTAACACTGGTATTAAAAAACCCAAGGGCCTCTTTGACTGTGCTTGCCAGTGGAAGCAACAGAGGCACACCTTCTATCTCCCTCCTGCCTTCCAGATCTCACTTGAGAGCATCATATTGTCCTTGGTCATATAGAAAGACCATGGAAGCAATATGGTCTGAGAAATGTGGACTGTAGATCTCCAAACTCCAGAGCATAGATCAGTGTTCCGAAGCAAGGTGGAATGGAGAAGGAATTGGGAGTTAAAAGAGAAAAACATGCACATGTACATACAGATAGCTTATGTGCATATTTGTATCTCTTCATTTGGAAAAGACTCTTATTTTCATGTGATGTCCTGTTTTATCTTTGGTAATATTCCTTGTTTTAAAGTTTACTTTGTCTAATACTAATGCCACATTAGTTTTTTGTGTGCTTACCATTTTCTTGGTATGTCTTTGTGCCTTTATATTTAAAATATGTCTCTTACAAACAGAAGATAGTTGGGTTTCACTTAATAATTACTACCTTTTAATTGGAGTGCTTAGTCCTTTTTACTCAATACAATTATCAATATGACTGGGTGTAAGTCATGTATTTTACTTTGCATATGGTAGTACTTTTAGTCAAACAGTTATTTATCTGTTACAAAACAAGAAAAGAAAAAAAGCTCTTTTGTATTTATCCATCTATTTAACTTTCTTGTGTTCTTCAGTCATTTTTATAGATGTGAGTGTCCATCTGGTATTATTCCATTCATACTAAATAACTTCTTTTAATATTTATTGTAACAAAGGTCTATTGGCAATACATTTTTTCAGCTTTCATTTATTTGAAAATTCCTCTTCCTCCTTCTTCTAAATTTCAGAACTTTAAAGATTTCATTATGTTGTCTTCTGGCCTACCTTATTACTGATGAAGAATCAGCCATCATTTGAACTGTTGTTCCTCTAAATATAATATATCGTTTCTTCTTGCTCCACTTTTATTTCCCCTCAATTTAAAATTTTTTCTCTTTATCTTTGATTTTCAGAATTTTGACTATGATCTGCCATGGCATGGTGTTTGAGACATGTTGGTTCTATAGGTTCTTGTATTTTCATTAAATCTGGGGGAATTTTGACCTCTCTTTCTTCAAATATGCTTTTTTCTGCTTCCATTTTTATTATTCTTTTCTTCTGAGACTTAATTATGTGCATGTTAGTCCATTTGATATCCCACAGGTCTCTGAGGCTATTTATTTTGGTTTGATCTTACTACTCTATTCTTCAGGTCAGATCATTTATATGGATCTGTTTTTTAGTTCACTCACCATTTCTTCCACTGTATATAATCTGATCATCCAATTAATTTTTTCATTTCAGATTTTGTGTTTATTTCTGGAATTTCCATTTGTTTCTTTCTTCTAGCTTTAATTTCTCTGCTCAGATTCCCTACTTTCTTGCTCATTAAGATTATATTTTCTTTAAGACTTTGGACATATTTATAATACCTGTTTTAAAGTTCTTATGTACTAATTTGAACATCTGGGTCATTTCAGGGTCTGTTTCTATTTACTATTTTTGTCCTTGATTATGGGTCAAAATTTTCTGCTTCTCACATGTTTAAATTTTTTTTAAATTTGCTGGACATTTTGGGTGATACAGAATAGGGGCCTTTAATTTCTAGAGTTGTACTCACACCTTAAGAATGGCCTTTCTGGGTATGCCTGGGTGGCTCAGTTGGTTAAGCGGCTGCCTTCAGCTCAGGTCATGATCCCAGCGTCCTGGGATCGAGTCCACATCAGGCTCCTTGCTTGGCATGGAGCCTGTTTCTTCTTCTGCCTCTGCCTGCCACTCTGCCTGTGCTCACTCTCTCGCTCTTTCTCTGACAAATAAATAAAATCTAAAAAAAAAAAAAAAAAAAGAATGTCCTTTCTGGTGCCCCAGCTGAATATCTGGGATATTAATGAGGTCTCTCCTGACTGGGCTAGAATTTCACTGTCTTCCAGAACTGTGCAACTTTAGGTAGGATCTCTCTTCCTTTCTCAACCCTGTAGCAGATCTCTCTGCTAAGGCCCTTGGAGAAAAGTGCAGCGAGCCTTTGACCAAGGACTCACAGAGAAGCATCACAAACCTTCTGTTCCTTCCTGCTTCTATCTGCCCCTTCCCCCAGTGCAACTCACCTCTCTGATATCCTGAGACCTGAGCTCAAAACTATGTTTTCTCAGGTTAGCGGGACTGCCTACCCTGTTTGAGTTCTACCTGCTGATACTTAAGTCAAGAAACTGTCCTCAGTGAGAGAGCCATGGTGAATGTGGGGCTCACATCCCATATGTCCTTTCTCTCAGGGATCCCAGTTCTGCAATCCCTGTTATCCAGTGCCTAAAAACTATACCCTCATATATTTGTTCGGCATTATGACTATTTATGGTGAAAGAGTAAGTCTGGCACCAGTTACTCCAATCTGGCTAGAAATAGTTCTTCTGTGGTATATTGAAATACATATAATACGAGAAAAATCAAGAAGTACTAATTTTAAAGCAGCTCAATAAATTTAAGGCAATCTGAGTTAAAAACACTCTGTAAGTATATACAGACAATATGTAAATGTTATGATTTGAAAAATTATCTAAATACAAGATATATCTACTATGGTTTTTGTTCTTGTGTGTGGTAGGCAGGAAAATCCTTGCATTGTTAATAGTTCTTAAATAGTTTTAGCATGAGCTGAAGGGCTTCATTTTCCCACTGATACAGTTTCTAAGGATGAAACCAAAGGATATTTCCTTTGGTCCTAACACTGCTAGATCATAGGTTGGCCAGACCTGAGAAGCTGGACTATCATAAAATTAATTACTTTAAGAGAAATTATTTAAATAGAATGAGAGTTTAAGGTACAGACAGAGAATGAAATTGCCCTTACATTTTAAATACTAAAAGAAGTATGATTCAAAGAGGAGACAGATATTTATTTTAGCAGCAAACTGTATGGGGGCAAAAGTGCGATTGAAATCCCAGAATACTATACAACTATCTTCTAACCATTGTGACTCACACCTGAGCCCTCCAGGAAGCTCTTTATTAAATGTTCTCTTTGCTTCCATGGTCAAACCTGGACTCTCCAGAGACAGCCTAATGAGCCAGCAATATTTCAAGCTAAAACCTAATAAATGCAATAAAACTTTAAATGAGTTCATATTTAAAGGACTAATAAAAAAGATGTGCTTACGTTGCCAAGTACACTTAAGAAAGTCTGATCCTTGACATGAATGAAAGGAAATGTCACTCTCTGTGGTTAATTCAACTGAAGGTAATTTTCCAGTGTCTAAATAATTGTTTTCTATTAAAATCAGCTAAGACTTTTGGCCCAGGCAGCATGTGTTGTAGCAACAAACCCTGAGGGCTATTTAGTAAGAAGGCAAAGGCAGAACCTAACTTGGGCTGTGGAGACTTATTAGAGCTAACTTGAGGCCAGGGGGCATGTGACAGAATGTGATTGACAAAGATCATTAAAGGAGGTAGTTAAGGCTGATGTTTTGGAATCAGACCTGCCCAAATTATAATCCTAACTCTGCCTTTGGGCAAATTAGCTTGGCTTCTCTGGAAGTAGTTTCCTCATCTGTAGAATGTGGTCATAATTGCATTGGCTGCTTAGAATCCATGTGATGCTTCAATGAGATGATGTTTGTAAGTGCCTGAGCACAGATTTTGAGGATAATAATGCTCAGTATGTGGTAGAAGTTATTATGAATATGCACGTCCTATGGCTTCCCTGTAAGTCTGCATATCACTAACAAAATAAAGCCAAGCAGTATGGTTTCTTTGTCTTGGCTTCTTCTGTGCTCCCTCCTTCTCACAGGACGTTCCCTGCTCCACCTTCCTCTTCCCTCTATCAAGGCAACTAATAATTTCACTTCCTTCGGATCACCCTGGTTTTGGATTTTCCCTGCACCCATCCTCCATTTGTTGACTATTCCTCTTTATTCCTCTTTCCAAAACTTTGTCCTTTGGCCTCTTCTAGGCATTTTGCTACTTGCTGAAGCAGCAGCTCATCTATGGTAAATGAAGTATAAGTGGTGCTATGAATTTACCTGCTCTATCTCACAAAATGTATTCACATTTTAAGGTGGAGGGGGACCACACAGAAGCCTTACTCCAACATAATGACTATCCTTCCTCAGACAGGTGCAGAGTGGTTTTTAGAGGGAGCATGGGTGGTGGTGGTAACTTTTTGGGATTCCCTCAAATTGCACCCCATATTCAGCCTCGCAGGGAAGCACAGGCGTTTGGGGATAAGTTCACATAGCCACACGAGCCTCATGGTTCTAAGCTTTGGAACTAGAACTGACCCTCTGCACGATGTGACCCCTGTGGGGGCTGCATCCATGGGCTGAGGGCCTGAAATGGGAAGAAGCCCCTCAGGGTCAAGGAGAGATAAAGAGGGGAAGAGAAAGAGTCCAGTGGAAATAGCTTTTCCTCTCCCATCTTCCCCTGGGCTCAACCCTACACAGGCTGCAGCTCCCAGCCACACTGATGTCCTTGGGTATGACATCACCATGGTACTGGTGGGGTTGGGAACAGGAAGCCACTGAAAAACCCTACTGCAGCTGCCTGGATTCCTCTGTGTAAGGGAACTGCCATTCACAGGAACCTGAGGTGGAGGCCGAGTGCGGTCTTTGCCCCGCTGCCCACCCTCTGAATCTTAGCGGTGTGTGATTGCATGCTTCTCATAGGGTCTGTTCCACGTTCTCCAGCCCCAACAACCTAAGGAATGCTTTAGGGGGAGGAATGGTGGTTGAGTGCTGCCACACACTGGTTATCCAGGACTGGAAAATCCAAGTCCCTCCTTCTCGCTGGTCTCTGGAAAAAGAAAAAAAAAAAAAAAAAAAGGAGAGTACAGAGGTACCACATAAAACCCAGCAGGGTATTTTTTTTCCCCTCCAAATTTGATGTTTCTATGAAAAAACAACACTATGGTTACTCCTTGGTGGAATTGTCATTAAAATTGTATGACATTCTAGAAGCCCTCAGTCATCTCTTTCCTGAAGTGTCCTGTTATTCCCTCAGGTTGGGTCCTCAGATCATCAGGTCATGGCTTCCCTTGACCCTGCTCCATTCTTCCTTGGGTCCAAGGACACATTTTGTTATGACATGATGCCGTGCTTCCCTTCACTTTATATCTAAAACCACTCTTCAGTCACCCAGTATCTCCTGGGACCCACTGAGTGTCCACCATGTTCCTCAGTCTGCTCGGGGCCCTTCCCCCATCAGCATGTCACACCCCGAATCTTGCCTGCAAGATAAAAGAATTTTAAAACATCTCAAGGTGTCACATCTACAAAATTGTACTCTTCATCGAGTATTTTAGGAGCTAGGAAAAGGAAAATTTCCAGACAACTTCTTATTCACCTGGAGATCTGGAGCCAGGTAAACCTGGAGGCAGAGAAAACACCTGGTCAGTCAGAACTCAGCTCCTACCAGTTTCACACATTGTATCGCTTGCAGAGTGAAAGGTAGTTAAGCAGTCAAGTCAGGGCAAGGAGAGCCTGTCAACATGAGGAGGAAATGCTCTGACTGAGGTGGGGGGAAAGGCAGCACTGACTCCAGCATCCCTCGCTTTTGGCCCCGAGGGCCCACGCACGGGAAGTCCCTGAACCAGGCCCACTTAATGCAAATGCCTTGGGACACTTTAAATTCCTTTTAAGAGGTCAAACCATAAATCTCAGCATGATGTCACAAATTTCCAGAGTGAAGGAGCTCTCTCAAGTGTCTCAGTCAGAAGATGTTTTTGTTGGGGCTGGAAAAACAAAGGAAAAACATAACCATCCTTGCCGGGGCCGAGTGTGAGGCTCTGTTGTCGGCCCCAGATGACACGCAGGAGCCGCGAACAAGGAGGCCAACAGTGACCTCAGCTCTGCTCCCCTTCCTTCTCCCAGCCCAGGTCACGGGGCCTCAGGGTCTTGACCTTGACAAGACCATGAACTCTGAGCCCATCAGACCCTGGCCCCAAACCCCAAGACTCCCTATCCCAGCCTTTGAGGAGGTCAGAGGTGGAAACTTTATTGGCTCACTGTGGGGCTTTCCAATTTGGAAGCCAGGATCATCTTCCCGTATATTACAATAATAAAAAATAATTACTCCTTCGATTGAATTTTTATACTAACCACACCAGGTCCAAACATCTGCATTAAACTAAACTGTAGAACTTTTAGTGGAGATTTTTTCACAGCTGCAAAGCTCTGCAAAAGCTAGAAAATATCCAACAGCTGCTGCAGCCACAAAACTATTGTAAAAATGAGAACATTTCAAACATAAGAGAAATGGCTGATTATGCATATCAGAGCGGCCTTAACGAATAGTAGTTTCTTTTGGCTAATGCTACAGAAATGAGTAATGAGCTATTAGTTGGGATTAGAAAGATAACGACCTCTCATTAATCATGTAGCAGATTGGAGGAAGGAGAAGAAAAGTTGGTCCTGAGTTGGATCTAGGAGATAGATCCAAACTGAAAGGCAGCCTGAAGCGCATGGGACAGTTTAGCAGACTGGTTCTTGTCAAAGAGGAAGAATCAGCTGCAAGAATTTTGGAAGGGACCTATTTTCATGCTGTTTTTGAGTATCCAGTTTAGTATATGTGATGTGGGAAACAAAGGTAAAAGAAAAAATTATATTTCTTTGCTACTTACAGACCACTGACAAGTCCTTGAAACAGGCAGAGTGACATTCCTCTAGGAGCTCAAGTGCTTAGATGTTAATACTTTGCTAAGTGCAAACCGCAATCTTAGCTTAACTTTATCCCGATCTCCTAGGATCCTGTAAGTCCATTTTAACATATAAAACTTCCTTTGGGAACTTCTTTATCTCTACCCGCCCCTGCCCCCAAGATACATGTTGGCAATCACCCCCCAAGGATATGACGCAGTGATATACATCCAAATGGTCTCATGACTAGGGTTTTATTAGACAGTAATAAATGACTTTTTCCCAACAATAGCAAGGTCTTGAAAAGGTCTCTTAAGGTCTTGGAAACCTTGCTTCCAAAATTCCTTAGAGACTTACGTTATCGCAAATGCCCTCCCAACTTCAAAGTATATAAACAGTTACCTGTCACAAGCCCAGTGCAGCTCTTTCTGCCCATGGAGCCTGTCCCTGTGCTTTAACAAAATCACCTTTTTGCACCAAATATGTCTGAAAAATTCTTTCTTGGCTGTCAGCTCCAAACCCCAACATTTTCTACATCATTATGGAAACTAAGAAACTACCATTACTACTACTAGTTGTAATAAGTAGACATGGTGGTCATATCTTAGAATGGAGTACTTAGTTAAATGGGAAATCAGTGATCTTCTGTAAAAAAAACACAAACTTGTAACATTTGTAGATATGTGTCTGCGTTTCTTGCTGTGTGCACTCAGGGACCACCAGGCCTATGTGCTCTGGACAGAACAGAAGTTCTCTTACCTGATGCAGCCATCCCTCCCCCACCACGGACTCCTCTCATCTTTTCTGGTTATTCTTTCCCTGGGTCCAAGGAGATTATTTAAGAGACCACAAATCAGGGTTCTCTGGAGAAACAGAAATAATAGTGTATACACACACACACACACACACATGATATTTTAAGGAATGGACTTGTGATTATGGAATTGGCAAGTCCAAGATCTATAAGATAGACAAGTAGACTGGAAAATCTGGCAGAGTTTTTGTGTTGCAGCCTTGAGGCAGAATTCCCTTCAATTTAGGGAAACCTAATTTTTTTTCTTTTTTTGCTTTTAAGTTCTTCAACTTGAGGCCCACCCATATCACGCTGGATAATCGTTACTTAAAGTTTAACTGATCATAGAGCTTGACCACACCTACAAAATACCTTCAGAGCGACATCTGGTGTTCGACCAAACAAATGGGCACCGTAGACCTACCGGGCGGACCCATAAAATTAACCATCACACCTTGTATCTCTTTCAAAAGCATTCCAGAACTCTAGAATTCTCAAGGGAATCAGGTTCCCACAGCCATACTTGGCTGATGTTGGCATAGAGCCAGTGCTGTGTGAGATAGTGTTATTAATACTATTTCCCAAAGGTGGAATAAATGTCATTTTCCTGTGTTCAAATTTTAGTAAAATTTCCAAATTCTAGAACACTGAAAGCATACAATAAGCACTGTTCAGGGATAGAAGGAGAATGTCGTTTAAAATTTATCAACAGGTTGCTACGGCTGTGAAAGCAGGTTGTGGAAGTGTGAAAATCTGCCTCTCATTTGCTCCCTCACACATACCATTCACGCCTTGGGGCAGGAGATGCCCCACTGGCAAGGCTGCTCTCTTTCTGCTAAAGTCCTTGGCATGTTGAAGACAGAGGACTGCCTGTGGTTAAGCCTTTCCAGGATTCCGCGTTATATAAAGTGCCTGCTGATCATCAAGAGACTGGGTCACTGGTCCCATAGCCACAGCCAATCTGGTGTCTCTGACTGCAGGGGTCCCACCCCGGTCCTTGCTCCCTGTGACTTCATCCTTTTATTGCCTGTGGGGCAGAGCTGTCAGCAGAGCATGGAGCTGACACAGGCCCCAGAGCTTTCTGATAGGGACACTCATCACTTCTTGACTTCTGGATTATTGATTGCCAAATTCAGGAGCAAAGATGCTATCCGGGATTGTTTTTTTCTTTTTTGAAGCAGTATGATTGTGACTCTGTCCTTCTCCTATGATTGTGACTCTGTCCCCTCTCTGCCAATTATAATTTCCTCTTCTTTTCAGGGTGAGTGCAAATTCATACCTTCCCTTAAGCTTTCCTGGACCACTCTAGTCAGGGCTAATGCCCTTTTCCTAGCAACTCTTATTCCTTCTATTATTTATTCAAAAGACTTCTGATCATGGTCTTGATAATTTTTAGGTACACATCTGATCTCTTCAGTAAGGTTGGAAACTCCTTGAAAGCTTAGCCCAAGTGTAACATTTATTTAAAACCTGCTGTATACTGTACCCCCTCCCTGCGACCCCCTCATATACACACATATCCATACCCATCCAGGCATGTGTACACACACACACACACAGCCCCAGAGTGGAGATTTAATTAACACTTATGAGTGGTGTTGATGGCTAAAACTGCTTCACTACCTAGCACATGTTAATTCAGCATATGATAATGAGAATTTTTATAAGAAAGAAGTTCACATTTAGAGTGTTATATTATGTGGTTTTACTACCTTAAAGTTGCATTTATTGAGAAATTCCTCTGTGCCAGAGACCCAAGGCTCTTTTTGTATGTTGTCTTATTAAATCTCACAATAGCCCTGAAAGATAAGAGTTCAATATGCACATTTTAAGTGGCCAGTTGTGACTCAGAATGACTAAATAATAAGTTTATTATAAAAGCATCTTGTAAACTCTAACATATACCAATATCATACATGACTGTGCTCATTAAATTTAGTTACCATATAGGATAGAAATAGACAACCATCTGTCTTAATAAGAGTTTAGTATCAACCTGATAGGAGGCAAGAACCCAATAACTTCTGGAGGGCTCTGCTCTTATATTTTGAAATAAGAGTAGTAGAGTGAGTGGATGCATTTAGGAAAAGGAAAATGGGGAACAGATCTGCTGGTTTATAAATAGTAGCAGAAATGCATTCAGTTAGCCTCCCATGATGGGTTAAGTTAGAAACACAACTCAACTATGGTTGAAACAATTTAACAACTCAACTATGGTTGGGCAAAGACCCCAATGCAAAGTCCATACACAGGTTCTTGCTTAGTTTAGTGTGGGCCCAGCCCACAGCACAGTAAAGGCTGGGAATGGAGGATGAAGGGATGGACTAGGGATATAAGGCAGCCCCTGCTTCCAAAGGAGAGACAGGAAAGAGCCTGTAAATGCTTCAAGATGAGTCCTAAGTAGGAATTTGCAGGCCAGGAGGTTTAAAAGCAATAAATACTTGGTAAAATCAATTCAGGTTGGGGGTTCTTGCAGTTGTCTTACAAATCTGTCAGGTGTCTCCTGCTGAGTCCCAGGCACATCTACTCAGATGCAAACAGTAGGGAGAAAGTCTGAAAGCACAGCTCCATTTGGATTTTCAATTAACTATCAATGCAGGATCTTGTATTCTGAAAAGTACTAGGGACACAACTATCTGATTAAATCACCCAAGCATTGTTTTAAGTTCTATCCTACATTGGGGTTAGGTTCTAATTCTGCCTTCATTGCAAAATTTTCTGTATACCATGAAACTTTAGCAAAGCTTGTAGGACCACTGTATTTACTTGGAATGCTGTAAGCTCTAAGCAACAGAACACTTGACTGAAAGGGATTTTAAACCCCAAAATGGTTTAACTACCTCCAGGTTGAGCACAGAAGCTCAAAGAATGTCAACAAGGATTCAAACTCTTATCTTGCCAATCTTCAGGGTATCAACTTTTTATCTGTAGGCTCATACCTCAATGTTGCAAAATAGCAGTCACAGTCTGTACCACTCCCTCGCACAGGAACATTTAACATAGGAAGGAAAAAGCCCTGATGGGGGAAAAAGAAAGGGGATTTCCATTTACAGCAGAGGAAAATATTTTCTAGAGAACCCTCCAGCATCTCCACCCTACTATCTCATGACCAGACCTGGGTCAAATAGCCAACCCTGGATAACCCTCCTACACTGTTGGTGGAATGCAAGCTTGTGCAGCCACTCTGGAAAACAGCATGCAAGCTCCTCAAAAAGTTGAAAATAGAGCTACCCTATGACCCAGCAATCACACTTCTGGTTATTTACCTTAAAGATACAAATATAGTGATCTGAAGGGGCATGTGCACCCTAATGTTTATAGCAGCAATGTCCACAATAGCCAAATTATGGAAAGATCCTAGATGTCCATCAACAGATGAATGGATAAAGAAGATGTGGTATATATATACAGTGGAATACTATGCAGCCACCAAAAGAAATGAAGTCTTGCCATTTGCAATGACATGGATGGAACTAGAGGGTATTATGCTGAGTGAAATAAGTCAATCAGAGAAGGACAATTATCATATATCATATCAATTATCTCCCTGATATGATGAATTTGAGAGGCAGAGTGGGGGATTTGGGGGGTAGGGAAGGAAAAAATGAAACAAGATGGGATTGGGAGGGAGACAAACCGTAAGAGACTCTTAATCTCAGGAAACAGACAGAGGCTTGCTGGGGGGAAGGGGTATGGAGAGGGTGGTTGCGTTATTGACTTTGGGGAGGGTATGTGCTATGGTGAGTGCTGTGAAGTGTGTAAGCCTGATGATTCACAGACCTGTACCCCTGAGGGAAATAATACATTATATGTTAATAAAAATAATTTTAAAAAATAGCCACCCCTAGCTGCAAACAAGTCTGGGTAGAAGGGTACATGGCAGAGATTAATTGGTTTCATAATTGGCCTACATCAGTCATGAATCATTGTCTGGAAGTGGTTAAATTGCCACCGTGAATAAAATCTTGGTATTCTTAGTGAAGAGGAAGGATGGAAATAAGACTCGGTAGACAGAATGACACAGCTCTAAGGTTTAAAATTCTAGTGGAGATGAAATACCCTTTATGTGTCTATAAGTGAACTGTCTCTCCAAAGAGCTAAACTTCTAGCCAGTGGTAATTCTGATGGAATTTAATTTTCGTTTCTCAAAAACAGAATTTAAAGTCAGAGTAAAAGACACAGGATTGGTGTCATGGATCAACAATAATGAGGCTGAAGGGAAATCAGTAGTTTATTAAGTATCTCTAGATATTAAGAACCATGAACAACCTCTTCTAAATTAATCCAAATGAATCACTAATATATTCCAACTTCAGTTATTATTCTCCAAGGTAATGCAATGATACATTCTAGCAGAATATTTCTGAGAACAAGATAGGTCGTGAATTCACAAGTGTGGAGACATAAATATTGGCACAAGATAAGAGGAACATTTGCACAGAAACAAATGGCTGGTAAACTGCACTAATAGATAGCTGGTCCATTAGTTAAGTGCTACAGAAAAATGCAACCCAAAGAGCCCAAGTGCTACTCAGGTTGTGAGTTGAAGGCATGGGATAAGATTTAGTCCCTGTATGGATACCAGGCACCTCAAAAAACTGCATTTCCTTTTGGTTACCCTGGCAAGCAGTCAAGAAAATAGAAACACTCAGCAAAATTCATCACTGCTATTGGAAATACTTCTGAGCAGTTCTTATTTTCATTTGCCTTGCTCTCCTTGGTTAATTTTTACTTTTTTGCCATTGCGTATATAGCAGTTAAATCATCTCCAATCATGTCTGATGCAGGGGGTGGAGTGTAAACAAAAAATTAATCAAACAGGCTAAAAACCTGTATTACACTTATGTTCAGTGACATTCTGAATGTGAAGTCTTTACCCTCGCTATGGGTCATTTAAACAATCATAAAATTTGTTCTTTGTGTAGATAAAGCATACCTAAAAAAGAAAAGAGAAATGAAAGTATATGTACTTTATTGTCCCACAACAAGAATTGCCATGTGAGGGGCTGCATGGGCTCATTCCTCTCCAAAACAAGGACAACTGGTGAAAATGATAAAGAACAATAGAAGCCATTAAAAATTTCTGGAAGTTTTTCCAAGGGCATGCAGGAAATGAAGAAAATTTCCTCAAGAAAATCTATCAAGAATCTATAAGAACAGTGAGAGTCTGTGGCATTTGAACCATGACTTCTCTTAGCTTCTTCAAAAAACATAAAATTCTATAAAGCAGTAAATTTTGTTATGTAATATGGAATCTCTAACCCATGTCTATATATGGTATGTGTGATAATTGTAAGAACAAAAAGCAGGGGGGAAAAAAGGCTATTCCTGAGATGTTCCTGTATCTCATTGGACCTAAATTGTCATAAATCTGAAGTAGATTCTTTTTTTTTAATTTTTATTTTTTATAAACATATTTTTATCCCCAGGGGTACATGTCTGTGAATCGCCAGGTTTACACACTTCACAGCACTAACCATAGCACATACCCTCCCCAATGTCCATTACCCCACCCCCCTTTCCCGACCCCCTCTCCCCAGCAACCCTCAGTTTGTTTTGTGAGATTAAGAGTCACTTATGGTTTGTCTCCCT
>PISX010024079.1:0-28636 GCA_004024625.1 Mellivora capensis | reverse complement strand
GTAATGGACATTGGGGAGGGTATGTGCTATGGTTAGTGCTGTGAAGTGTGTAAACCTGGCGATTCACAGACATGTACCTCTGGGGATAAAAATTTGTTTATAAAAAATAAAAATTTTAAAAAAGAAAAAAAAAAGTATAAGTTGCTCCAGAGCACTGAATGATATGTGAAGGAATGATTAAACTATTAATTGTCAGAGTTCAGCATGCTTGTAACTGATTTACTCTCAAGTTTTTATGATTTAGCACGAATTACTTTCTCACTAAAATAATCACTTAATTCCATTTCTTAAATAGGGTAGAAAAATATGTAGTAATAACCAGGATGCTGAAAACCTAATACCTATCTTAATACCACAGACACAGAGTGGTGAGGTGGGGAAAAAAATGACATAACCTTTTTCTTGACAAAATCCTTACCCAGTGAGGTCTTGTTCCTGGAAAGTGAATCGTTCCCTTCATAGAGGCAACCTAGTGTGTGTTCAGGGGGCAGTGGAAAACCCACTTTGGAGTTCACGGTCCTGGGTCTAGTCCCACAATTGTCAAAGACTTACTGTGTGATCGGCAGCCAGTGGCTTCCTTGGTTAAAACCTTTCTACTGGGTTACATGGTGTTTATCAAAGTGTGGGACATAACCAAATTAAATCACTCAACGGAAAAAAAAAATGTTTTTTGAGTTTTATTTCAGTCCTTTTAATTCAGTCATGGAGCAAAGCTTGGTTTCATACTGATGTTCTTTTGAAAATTCTGTAACATGTGGCAACCTCCCTTCTTTAAAAGAACAAGCCTCTAGCTCAGAACCTTCTAGAGGCAATGCTGTCTGTCCAGAATTAATATAAAATTGTTTTGTTTTCACTATATTGATTTTTAGAGTCAGCTTCTATTTATGTCACGTAATCCTGGTTTTCCATTTACTGGTAGTGACATAAATTTCCATTTTGAAATCATTGATTTAACCAAAAATAAAAATAATAACAAAAAGAAAGGAGCCAATTTCAAGAAGAGCACATCAGGTTACTAATATCTCAGGTATGACAAAACTGTGACAGCGACGCTCAAATGAGGGCGGGGAGAAAGTGTACTTGGTGATTTTCTAGGGTCCTTCGAGCAGGGAAACTCTGGGATTATAGGAGCTCTTCGAACTCTGAAACTGCCAGCCAGGACGTTCTGAAGGGGATCAAATGAACTTTGGTATCCAGGGAAACCAGGTTTTGGTTTCCTGGAAAATGAGTTTGTATCAATAAAGTGATACCCGGGATGTTTAGGAGCATCTTTTCTCCTCAAACAGTCACCCATATGGGAGAGAAGAAGGGCTACAGAGGCCCTGGGAAGAATATAGGGCTCCTTAACTTTAGAGGCCACAGAAAACCGCCCCCAGCTGCCCAGAGGCCATCCCAGCAAGCATTTGAGGCCCTGTGATTTCTCTGAGCTCCCCGGCCTGGGCCTCTCTACTCCCTGGCCAAGAAGAGAGGCAAGGCCAGCTGCACAGGCCGGCCCACTCATGCACAGCTGGAATCTCAGAGCCAAGGCCAGTCAGGGGCCCGGATACAGTCCCCTTCTCCTGCACAGCCACCCCACCACAATTTGAAATACAGCAGAGGAAGCGGGTAAAACCAGGACAACCCCACACTGCAGAGAATGGGTTTCAGTGGGAGGGGGGTGGGTTCTCTCCTCCCCCCTCAGTATAATTTGCCTTCCACTCCCCCCACTTTCCAGGCCACCAGAGTTCACCAAGACCTCTGGTTGGAGCTGACCTCAGGGAAAGGTACTGGATAGTGCTCTGGAGGGGGAGGAGAAAAGGAAGGGGATGGATTTCTCCAAAGATTTAACATTCACTAAACAATAAACATAGTCACCTGAATTAAAAAAAAAAAAATCCTAATCCTGGACCTGACATTGAATGACATAGGCAGCTGGTTATGGAATGAGGAGAGGCCTCAGGGTGTGAGAGCTTAGGGAAGGATGAATTATTACTCAGGATAAGTAGCATCTCGAGTTAGGGGCTGCCAGTTCTGTAAGTACATCGACCCCTCAGTGGACGCATCACAAATGCACAGTCTGGCAGCACGGGGCCACCGGGTGAAAAGGATCTCCGATGCTCATCCTTCAGATCATCTACCCAGCAACACCAAAGTCAACACCTCCCAGCTGCGAGGCTCAGAGCCAGGTACTGAGAAGACAGAGGGGGACAGTCTAGATGCTGCCTCTGCCCTCCAAGTACTTTACCTTCTACCAGGAAAAAAAAACAGAAAATTGGAATAAATAATTGCAGTGACGTGTGGTGAAGAGAGCTCTGGGGTGAGCCAGCGCTCAAGTCCCACTCACCTCTGCCAAGAAGTTTCGGAGAGACCTGGAGAAGGGTCTCTGCCTCCCTGGTCTGCTGGAGTTTCCTTGCTGGTGGCAAGTATGGGGGTGTAGATTCATGACTTTCAAGTCCCAGGGACTCAAGAAGTGCCCAGGGCAGCTGGGGAAGAGGCGGCAGCCTGTTAGCCCTAAGCCCCGGCTTATATGTGGTTTTGTACATTGGGCCTTCCTAAGTTGTGTTTAAGGAAGGGTTCTGCTGCTATTAAAAGGAGGAGGGGGCGCCTGGGTGGCTCAGTGGGTTAAGCCTCTGCCTTCAGCTCAGGTCATGATCTCAGGGTCCTGGGATCGAGCCCCGCACCGGGCTCTCTGCTCAGCAGGGAGCCTCCTTCTCTCTCCTCTCTCTCTCTCTCTGCCTGCCTCTCTGCCTACTTGTGATCTTTCTCTGTGTCAAATAAATAAATAAAAAATCTTTTAAAAAATAAAATAAAAGGAGGAGGAAGGGGAGAAGGAGAAAAGGAGGGAAGGGAAGGAGGGTGAGACAGATCAAAAACTAAAGAGAAAAGGAAAAAAAAAACCCCAAGAAATCAAGAAAGAAAGAAATCAAGGAGATTGGTAACTGAACAAGATGGTCACCAAGATTCCTTCCGGTTTTGGGTGTCCAGTGGTGACACAAATGTCCCAGACTGTAACTTAATGATGCTGGGTTATATGAAAATCTGTAACTACAACCAACTTCACACACTGAAAGGATTTTCTGCCCACTTTATCCATTTTTTTTGTAAGCACCCAGAAAGCTGAGGTCATCAGTATGTACGGACACACACACATACACATGTGAAAGTTATAGCATACGCATAACATGTACACACCCCCATGATGAAGCATTGTTCAATCCAGCAATGTCATAGTTAAAAGGCACAGTGTATTGTGTCTGAATGACTATTTGCTGGATATGTATGTGACTTGGGGAACTGACGCAACCGTTCCAAGGGTCAGTCTCTTTTTCTGCGAGGCGGGAAGAGTAATGTGTAACTTTGCAAGATTCTTGGGTGGATTGAACAGCAGCATAATTACAGCACTTGCCATGATAGGTATCAAGTAATAAAACCCGGAAATGACATTTTCTTTTGCCTTGATGCCTCTTCCTCAATGTCCAGGCTTGCATGGCCAGCACTTTTCCTCTGTACCCTTCCTGCTCTCAATTCAGACAGGAGCACTGCCACTTGGAAATTGTCCTCAAGAAACCCCAGGTTGGATACAAGTAAAAGGACTATAATTTGGAGGATCTTAGCTGGAGTCCCTTCACATTCCTACATAACTCATCTCAGTAATGTGGAGTCCCTTCACATTCCTACATAACTCATCTCAGTAATGCATGGTCCTCTTCTGGAATAGTGGGAAGCATATATAAGCAAAGATATTAAAAAAAAATTAAAATTACCTGAAATCACTCCACTTCAAAATAACCATTGTTGCCATCTTGGTGTGCATTTGCCATACTTTTTTTCTAAGCATATATAAACAAACATAATATTTTCTATGTCTCTGAGCAATTATCAAACCCCAGGATTAAAGAGGCACAGTGATGACACAAACAAAACACTAAAACAAATACACACGCCCCTCTCATTTTGTTCTCTAGTTCCTCAACAGCTCTGAACTTGCATTTGCTTCAAGCTCTGTCCATATTCCAAGAGATTATGATTGAATGTACGTTGCTGGATTTCGGGGTTTTTTTGTTTTGTTTTGTTTTGTTTTGTTTTTGCAGAAGTCCCATTAAAGAGCCATAAACACAGAAACAGAATGACTGTGCCCACCGCACCGTGGATCAGTCTTTTAAGCAAAGGAGTCCTAGTCTCTCACCACGAGCCATGTCCTGTGTGATGAAGCCTTAGATGAAGGGCACCATCCCCAATCCCCCAGAGCTCTGAAACTGATGTCTGCACACAGCCACCACCCATCTTGGGTCCCAAATTCAGCAGGTGACATGGTGAACCAGCTGGACACCCTCAGATAAAATAGCAACGTGAACAGCAGAAGTAAGGGCACCTGGGTGGCTCAGTCGGTTAAGTGTTCAACTCCTGATTTCTGCTCAAGTCATGATCTCGGGCTCAAAAGAGCCCCACCTGGGGCTCTGAGCTAGGTGCATGGTTTGGGATTCTCTCTCTCCTCTCCCTCTGCCTCTCCTCGCTCCCGCCTGCGTGCATACACACTGTCTCTCTCTCTCTCTCTCTCTCTCTTTCTCTCAAGACAAAAATGGCAATAGTAGTGGCAGATGGCACTTACATGAGCTCATCACTCTAATAGAACTGTGCTAATCACTCTACATTCACTGTCTCTGAGTCTCTCGATACCTTTACAAGGTAAATAACACTCACTCCTTTAAAAGCTGTGAAGAGAAAAGCAAAACATAACTTGCCCCAGGTCACACAGTGAGTGAGTGGTTGATCTGGAGTCACGGAAGTTTCCCTCCATTGCTTCTGTAGAGCAAAGCCTGTGCAAGGGCCCTGGCCATTCTTCAGCAGGATCAGGGCTCACAGTCACAGGTCAATGACCTGGTATCCCTCTGGCCCAAGATACTCACCTCAGGGAGGCAAACTGAAGCAGCCCAGGGATATTAGGTCTGAGGAAGTCACATCTCCTCAACTCACATCACCAAGCCAAGGGTTCTGATTGGGCTGAACTCTCTCAGACCACCCAGCTCAGCCTGCATATTAATCCTGAGCCTCATTATCCACCCTGGTCTGCTTTGGCTAATGGGAAGCACCTGCCAGCTACCAGATTACCCTCTCTTTCTCAAGACACCTCCAATTGTGGGACACAAAAGAATGAGCCAAGGCTAAGGACAGGATGTGGATTCTGATGATGTGAGCTTATCTGAGCCTTAGTTTCCTCAGCTGTAAAACAGATGAAAATACTACCTACTATAGAAGACTGGTAGGAGGATCAAATTAACTCTGTAAGATTGTCTGGCTTGTGGTAGATAGTTAATAAATGCTCATTTTTTTCCATTTAATTTCTTGAGTATCTACTTTGAGTCAGTGATTCTTGCAGCTGCTCAAAACAGACCAGTCAACAAAACAAAGACAATAAAATAAGCAACAGATTGTTGCCTTTGTGGAGGTTACACTTGGAGAGTAGGGGATGCAGTTATCATTCCATCTACTTTACCCTCTTTCTTGCCAGCCAGGGAAATGCTGCTCTTACATGGACTCTTGGAAACCACATGAGGCCTTCGTTCCCTATCCTTTGCCCTATCCTTATTCCATTTCACAGACCAATACAAGTCGTTTGCCCTATCCTTACTCCATTTCACAGACCAATACAGAAGGCTGAGACCTTGGAAATCTCATCAGACCAGATGGACAAGAAAATAACTTAGGGAGAGAATTCAACAGACACATGCTGAACACATCTTTCTGCCAGGTCCTGTGCTGCTGGTACTGAGAATCAAGCTGGAGCATGAGCACACACCCAGGGGTTGTTCCCCCCACCCCCCTCACAATTTATTTAGGTGAAAATTCTGATCTGAATTAATTGTGAGCTATTTATGGTCTTTTTCCCCCCTTAATTCTACTTAATGTCTTAATGTGTAAGTATATGTACAGCTGCAGAAAAAAATAAGTTTGATTATAAGGATGCTATCTGAGAACCCATTCAGAACACTACAAAATATATGACATAGGTGCTGTGCTAGCTTTCTAAAAGCTCGGGAAAAAAAATCTGAATCCAGGAACACATCTAATACCAAGAATTCTGGATAAGGGATGATGGACTCATAGTATTATTTTCTCTAGTATACAGATTTTAAAAGCTGAGCTGCAGGGAACCTAAGAACTTTGTCCAAGGTTACACAGCTATAACAGAATCAGAATTTGACCCCAGGAAGCCTGATTTCATAATGTATATTCTTGGTCTCTATACCATTTGACCTCCTTACTCCCTAAATTATTTATGTGTGCCAGGCACTGTATGCTCTTTTTTCCCCTCATTTAATCCTCACGACAATCAAACAGGTAATTATTACTATTGTCGGCACTTTTTTTATTGTGTTACATTAGTCACCATACAGTGCATCATTAGTTTTTGATGTAGTGTTCCGTGGTTCATTGTTTGCGTATAATACCCAGTGCTCCATGCAATCCGTGCCTTCCCTAATACCCATCACCAGGCTCACCCATCCCCCCAGCCCTCTTCCCACTGAAACCGTCAGTTTGTTTCCCAGAGTTCATAGTTTCTCATGGTTTGTCTCCCACTCCGACTTACCCCTCTTCATTTTTCCTTTTCTCCTCCTAATGTCCTCCATGCTATTCCTTATGTTCCACAAATAATTGAAACCACATGATAATTGACTTTCTCTGCTTGACTTATTTCACCTAGCATAATCTCCTCCAGTCCCTTCCATGTTGATGCAAAAGTTGGGTATTCATCCTTTCTGATGGCTGAGTAATATTCCATTGTATATATGGACCACATCTTCTTTATCCATTTTTCTGCTGAAGGGCATCTCAGCTCTTTCCACAGTTTGGCTATCATGGACACTGCTACTATGAACACTGGGGTGCATATGACCCTTCTTTTTACTACTTCTGTATCTTTGGGGTAAATACCCAGTAGTGCAATTCTGGGTCATAGCATAGCTCTATTTTTAATTTTTTGAGGAACCTCCACACTGTTTTCCAAAGTGGCTGCACCAACTTGCATTCCCATTAACAGTGTAAGAGGGTTCCCCTTTCTCCAACATTTGTTGTTTCTTGCCTTGTCAATTTTTGCCATTCTAACTGGTGTAAGGTGGTACTCAATATGGTTTTGATTAGAATTTCCCTGATGGCTAATGATGGTGAACATTTTTTTCATGTGTCTGCTAGCCATTTTTATGTCTTCACTGGAGAAGTGTCTATTCATGTCTTCTGCCCATTTTCTGACATGATTATCTGTTTTTTGGGGTGTTGAATTTGAGGAGTTCTTTATAGATCTTGGATACAAGCCCTTTGTCTGTAGGGTCATATGTGAATATCTTCTCCCATTTTATGGGTTGCCTCTTTGTTTTGTTGACTATTTTCTTAGCTGTGCTGAAGGTATTTTGTTGATAAAGAAACTAAAACCAGCATATTTAAGGTCATGCTCTTAATAGGTAGCAGGACTGGGATTTAAACTTAGGACCATCTGGCTCTAATGCCCTTACTCTTTATCACTCTGTGTGTGTGTGTGTGTGTGTGTGTGTGTGTGTGTATTCTGCCACAGCCCACTGACATCCACATGGGCTAATTACATATCCCTGTGTGTTCCTTTGGTTTATCTACATCTACTCTCTTGCTTCCTTGCAATTCATTCTCCACATAAGAGAACGGTAATATTTGTAAAATAAAATCTGATCATATCACTAATTTACTAACTCATTCATTCACTCAATAAACATTTGTTGAGCTTTCATGCCTGGCATTTTTCTGGTCACTAGGAAGACAGTGACAAATAAAAAGAAGTCTAGCCCTTTATGAAGCATCTAAGTCTTCCCCATATGTCCATTATATTTAGAGTAAAATCCAAAAGTCTTAACATTAGATCCAAGTGATCTGAACCTCCTCATCCTTCCTCCTCCTCTCTTCTTGTTTTTCCTCCTCACTGTCTCTACCCACAGTAGCCTTCAGTGAGTTCATCCATCATTCCAGCTTCCCACAGCCTCAAATCCTTAGTATGTGAGAGTTCTCTTTTTGGAAAAATTTTTCCTTATTAATGCATTAGTTTTATAATTCAATTAATGTTTTTGTCTCCCACTAAACTATAAGTGCCATGTGGGAATGGCTATGCTTTTTCTTGTTGACCTATCTAGCTCTACCTCTAGCAACATGTATCTGGGGCTGAAGGGGCATTTAATAAACACTTCTGGAATAAGTGAAGGTATAAATACTATGTTAGAGGCATGGAACTTTTTTTAATGCTGAGCCAGGTGGTGTACTATTATGACTTTTTTTTTTCCTGTAGAACTTCTTTTAGTTTCCTGGGGCTAACTACTGATCATTTTTTTCCTCCCAAACTTTGTTATTGACATACAATGTATGGAAGTTTAAGGTGTACAGTGTGATGATATGATAACATTCATATATTGTGAAATGAGTAATGCAATAAGGTTATTTGACAACCCCATCCCTCTTCAAAATTACCTTTTTGTGTGTGTGATGAAAACTTTTAAGATCTACTCTCTTAACAACTTTCCAGTACATAATACAATACTGTTAACTATAGTTACCATGCTGTACATCAGATTCCCAGAAGTTACTCATCTTACAGCTGGATATTTGTAAGCTTTGACCAACCACTTCCCATATCTCCCAACTCCCAGCTCCAAGCAACCATCATTCTACTCTCTATTTCTCCGTGTTCAGTTTTTCTAGATTCTACATGTGAGAACATAAAGTATTTGTCTTTTCTGACTTATTTTGCTTAGCATTATGCCCTCAAAATTCAACCATGTTGCTGTAAAATATTTTCTTTTCCTTTAAAGCTGAATAATATCCCTTATAAATATGTATAAAGGTATATGTAGCATAAAGATATATGTTATACATACCAGTATCATATATACATCCACAATACACACACTCACATACACATCCCATATTTTCTTTGTCCATACATCTACTGATGGAAGCTTAGGTTGTTTTAGAGGCACAAAACGTAGGTATTAACATTTGCACCTAGACACAAGGCAGAGAAAAAAGACAGTAAGAAAGTTTCTTAGAGAAAATAAAGTGATTTCAACTGGGATTCATGACTGGTGTTTGACAGGGAAAGGAGGAGGGAAAGGTACCACAAGAACAAGGAATGGTATGCTGGGAGGACTGAACATAAGAGTGTGTAGATGAATCCTGGGTTGTTTATAAAAGTGGAGCTGAGAGAGTTTGGGAAAAAGAAGTCTGAAAACATCATACATGTTGGAAACCAATGCTCTAAAAAGAGAGAGACAGAGTGTCTCTGCTTCAAATCCATCCCTTGAGCACAAATCCTCCAAACACTCCGGTCTCCCCTCCAGCCCAAAGTGCACCATGATACATTCAGTCAGTCACCTTTCTGTCTTCCCCTATTAGGTGGGGAAGTTCTTGTGAAAAATGGCTCTAATTTATTCACCTTAGTCTCCCTAATGCCTACTATCGGGGTGCTGGTAGAAGTTCGAGAAATGTTTGTTGACTTCAAATGAACTGAAGTAAAACAAAATAAGCTGAGGGAAAATCAGTTGCATTTTTCTCATCTCTCTACTGTACCAGCTGTCATCCTCCACTTACTAAACTTTAGCTCATCAGGTTCCAGAACAGAAAAAAGTCATTCCAACTTTAAAAGATGAGGAGACCACCAAAGAGAAAAACAGAAACCAAGAACGAATTTGAGAAAGACACAGATAAAGTGAATCTGAAAAACCACAGGACTCTCCTTGTCAAAATCTGGAAGGGCCTGTTGGCATCTCCCATCAGCCCCAGGGAGTGAAGATAAAAATCCTATCCCTGTGGGTATCAAACTGCATCTACTACATACCACCAGTAATTTAATTTTTACAGCATGGTCTGACCTGCCAAACTATTATTGTTGAGACTGCTTGAGAAGGCGGCTATGGAGGGTAGGAAGGAAAAAGCCATGCCCTCTTCTTCCACAGGCCTGGGTCATCCCCTTTCCATTCCCTTGGCTTTCTCCCAATTCCTGTAATTGTGACTCTTTATACTTCATTAGGGGTTCCCTATGGCCAGGAAAATTTTAAAGTCTGAGGTCATTTCTCCTTCCTGAACAGCCTTTTTCTCAGCAGGCAAGTAGGAGGTAGAAACCAAAACCAAGGTGGCTGCCTTGGGCCATGAAGCTAGAATGACAGAGGTCAGCTGAGGTTAAGCCAAAAAATATTCCAAAAGCTGGGAGAGCCCAACTAAATTTCAATCCAGTATTTCCCAGAGAGGGTTTCTGAAGATGGCTCCTTTGGGAAAAGGTACATCATAGTCAAATATATTTAGGAAACATGCCTTGTCAATCCCTCAAAGATTCATAATACCCTTATCATACTAAAGTCTCTGAGAAGTTGCTGAATACAGAAACCCACTTAGATTTGATTGACCAACAATTCTCCAAAATAGCTGATCCCAGAACTCTCTTGTTCCATGTGGCTCACTAATTTGAATTCCATCAGACTCGTGTTCTCCTGTGTAGACTCTGTGGAGTTGAGGGCCAGGAGAGGTGAACATGACCTTGAAATAAAAGAATGCTTCTTAGAGAATGCAAGGTTTATGCAGGACCTTAAAGATAATGTATGAGGAGTCACTGATTAGGCAGAAATGACAGGGAAGGTTCAGAAGGCACATTTGTCCATTTAATAATGCACTTGGTAAATATTCATTCAGTGCCTACTCTGAGTCACAGAGAATTCTTGGTGTTGAAGACAGAGATGAACAAGAAAAACATGAACTGTGACTTCATGGGACCTGTATTCTGCAGTGGAAGGAAAGATGTAAGCAGACCATTATAAACCAGTTCCTCTACCAAGATGGCCTAGGAAAAGTATCTAGGACCTGAAGGTTAATTAAGAATTCTCCCATCAGAGTGGCAGAAAAAGGAATTTAAAATAGAGCAACACAAACAATGGTTCACTTGGCATCCCTCAAATACAGGAGGCACACTCCCACCTCAGGGCCTTTGCACTTGCTCTTTCCTCTGCCAAAAATCCTCTTCTTCCAGGTTCTTCATCTCCTTCAGGTCTTCACTCAAATGTTTCCCTTTTCTGACCACCTCATTTAAAATTATGTAGCCTCTCCCCATTCTAACACTTTTTCTATCTTACCCTTCAGTATCACTTATCAAAATCTGATAAATTATATATACTTATATTTATTTCCTTATTTTTACTCTCAGACTCCCTCTTATTCTAGAAAGATATGTGAGGGTGACACCAGAATTATGTGACATTGTGACACCTCACCCTCCAGAATGCTGGCTCTATAAAAGCAAGAGGTTTTGTTTCTTTGGTTCACTGCTATGTCCCCAGCACATACTATCTGATACAGTAAGCATTCAGTAAGTATTTGTTGAGCTAATGGATCAATGAAAAAAGTGTGGGGAAATCTGAAGGACAAAAATGGGAGGGAGAGAATAAACATTAAGCATAAATTCTTTGCAAAGTACATAGATCATAAAAATACTGTAAAATCAAGGTGCCCGTGTGGTTTAGTTGGTTATGCATCTGATCTTGATTTCGGCTCGGGTCATGATCTTGGGGTTGTGACACTGAGCCCCACATCTGGCTCTGTGCTGAGCACAGAGTCTGCCTGGGATTCTCTCTCTCCCTCTTCCTCTGCCCCTCCTCCTGCTCTGGCTCGCATGCACGCTCTCTCTCTAAAATAAATAAATTCTAAAATAAATAAATATTTTAAAAAATACTATGAAATCAATATTTTGCTCATTTTATAAATGAGTAAAATGAAGCTCAAAAAAGAAAAGTGATTTACTCAATGTCACACAGCACATGAGGAGAAAAGCCCAGATCCAAATCTAAATCTAATTCACATCATTAAAATGACTTAGATTTGGTTAGCTTTTGTGATCTCAAATGTTTCTTTGGGTTCTTGGTCTTGACCTTAATGCACTTCTACTCTGAACTAAATGTACAGCTTTCTGAGGTGGCCCAGAGTACATGGATCTGGTTGGCTCCTAGTCATGGGACCAATGAGTAATGGCATGGCAGTCTTCAGGGCTGAGGATGACTCAGCAGACCAGAGCTGTAGAGCCCATCTCTCCCCACCCCAAACACCTCATTCATTCTGTGATGTCAGGCGCCTGACTACCCCCGTGTTGAGCCAGTTAATAGCTCACCCTATAAACGGGTGCGTAACAAAGTCTACTGCAAGGCCGTCATCACTCAGATTTGGCTGATCTCTGGGCTGGCCACATGATTAATTCCAACTGGCTATGGTCCCCTGCCTGGGGTCATTCATAAATCCTTCCCTCCTTGGCTGGGAGTCTACAGACTCATAGTGTTTGTTAGGGGATTTGAGAGTCCTTTCTCCCTCCCTCATTTCCTTCCACCTTTTTCTCCTTCTTTTGTTAATTCATCCATCTAGTTTTTCATGCAGTTACATATTCATCTAGTCATTCATTCATGAATTCCTCTATTCTTTTATTTATTTACTCAATACTTCTACTATATAATTTATAATCAAGTGTTCATTCATTCATTCGTTCACTTATAAAGACATACATCAGTCCCTCATTCTCTTAATCAAACTGGGTTTTGTAAATGATATGAGATTCTTTTTATCTTGGAGATCCGACTTCACCTCTTCAAGCATCATTTTCCCACTGAAAGAGACAGAGAAGGGGGTCTCAATGGCCCCAACTTCTAAACCAGTTGTGACCAAAGCCCTCCTCTGATTCTCTAATTCCATGAGTTTAAGATGTATAGGATACAAGCCCAGCTCTACAAGAGTTCATAGCCTAGAAAGCATCTTTCAAACTTTTTTGACTGTGATTTGTGTATTTTACATCCCAACTTAGCTATACAGATTCATGCATATATGATTGACACAAAGCTTTATGAAACAAAAGCTTTCTACACATATAATATAATATGATATATTCATTTTTTTAATGTTGGCCACAATCCAGTAAGTTCATTTCAATGACCCTCTAACAGAGGACAACCTGAAGTTTGGAAACTATAGTCTAGAAGGTCTAGAGAAAGAGTCAAAGAACATATAATACAAGATAGCTATTTGGACACCATTGTAGACTCTCTGCTCTCATAATCTTCCAAATCCAACAGCCATCTATCTATTTGGGTAGGTCCCATATCTTAAATGCCTCTTGACTGTCTTTCCTTCCCTGCATTCACTGTGCCTGCCATCTCCCTACAAATGGACCTGACTTCTTGCCTTCAGTCTTAACCCCTCTCTACTCTATCCTCCAAACCGCAGCCAAGGATCATTCTAAAATATGCATTTGATGAAAAGCCTCACTTACCTGCACTCTACAAAATAAATAAATGTATCTAATTCCTTAGGCTTCCCTGGCCTTGATTCTTTCGCCAGAGTCATTTCTCAGTAATTCCACTCTTGTATCTTATACTGAATCTATGTTGAGTAGCTCACAAGTCCTTAAATCTTCCATGCTCTTTCATGCCTCTGGGCCTTTTTTCTGAAGATTTTTCTGTCTTCAAGAATTCCCATTCCACTCAATACCAGGCTTATACATAGATTATCAGATCAAGTTTTTTTTTCTATGTGGCCTTTACTGAAGGGTTTCCTCAACCATCCTCTTTCTTTTACACTATCCTGAATATTTGTTTACTTGGCAGTCTCCCCTGTTTGGGTCAAGGCCCATGTTTCTCACTTCTCTTCATCCCCTAGACTCAGCACAGTTTTTGGCACAGAATGCTTAGGTGCTTAGAAAATATTTTTAAAGGTGTATGATGTGCTCTGGATAAGATGGGATTTGATGTGTTAATGTCCATGGCAACCCTGGGAAGGAATCTTGGAAATCCAAGTATAGGGGGTTCAATTAACCAAGATCCCAGGTCAGAGTGCTCCAAATGCCATCATCACATTTGCAGTAAGGCCACATTTCTGAGAGGCTGCTGCCAGCCGGTGAGAGGCCCATTGCCAGGAGACACAAGACAACCCCTCCAATGGTAGATGGTCTTCAAGACTCCTTGACAGCCTTGCCAAATATTACTTAAACCTCCCTTCTCTTTCTCTTCCATTAAGGGTCAGCTTTGCACCATAGTCTGATAGCTCTCCTAGCCTTTTCAGCAATTGCCCATCTTCTCTCATACAGGTGTTTCCCCTAATAAAATCTTTGGTTGTTCCAGCCCATCTCAGTATCTGCTTCCCAAAGGACCTGAACTAACATGCTCTCCTCAGTATTTATACGAGAGGTGACATGACTTGTGAACAACTGATGTGATGGAGGTTCAGCAGTGTGTGGTAAATGCTTAACAGGCTCTCTGGAGGGGGGGAAAGTTGCTGGTTTATAGCACTGGCTGATTTCAATAGCATAAATACTTCCACCACAACCAGTTTCACCCTGCCATTGTGACATCACTGAACTGGACTTGGAAAGAGATGTGCACAGTTGTCTTGAGGGGCCAGTGCAAACTGGCTCCAGAGCACCAAAGTTTCTGTCTCCTTGCTGGGCCTCTTTGGATAGTCCTCTGCAGTTCTGTTCACTCCTGAGTTCCCTGTAGACAGCCCATTCCAGAAGTTTCTGTCAGCTCCCTGGGCTGGAAAATTTGTGGACCTGCAGCTTCTCCATAAGTCCAGGAGGTAGATGAGGGGGGTCTCTACTGTTCCTAAAATTGTAGGCTCTGCTAGGCACGCCTGGGTGGCTCAGCCAGTTAAATGTCCAGCTCTTGATTTTGGCTCAGGTCATGATCTCAGGGTCTGGGGATTAAGCCCTACGCCAGGCTCTGAACTCAGCATGGAGTCTGCTTGAGATTCTCTCTCTTTCCCTCCCTCTGTGTCTCTCCCTACTCATGCATGTGCACTCTCTCTCCCTCTCTCTCAAATGAATAAATAAATAAAATCTCTTTTAAAAAAATAAAAAGAGGGGCGCCTGGGTGGCTCTGCCTTCGGCTTGGGTCGTGATCCCAGGACCCTGGGATCGAGCCCCGTGTTGGGCTCTCTGCTCAGTGGGGAGCCTGCTTCCTCCTCTCTCTCTCTGCCTGCCTCTCTGCTAACTTGTGATCGCTCTCTGTCAAATAAATAAATAAAAATATTAAAAAAAATAAAAAATAAAAAGAAATGTAGGCTCTGCTAGGTGGGAGCAGTCATGTGCTGTATTCTTAGAGAAGACTTGTGACACAAAAATGGCCTTGGATGACCTTTCTAGTTGTGATGTGGAAGATGGTTTGAAGGAGAGAAGACAGTAAGACCAGTAAGAGGGGGTTAGTATGAGATCTGTAAAGCCTGAATGGAAGATGGTGTTGCAGGGATTGCTTCATGAGGAAAATAAAAAAGGAAGAAACAGAGAGAAGGAGAGAGGGAAAGAAGGGAGAGAAGAATGGAGGGAGGGAGAAAGGAAGGAAGAAAGGAAGGAAGGAATGGGAGGGACAAAGAGAGGGAATAAAGACCAGTTACTAGTTATTGAACCTTTATTACCTGCCAAGCTCATAATAAGCACTTCCTTATTTCACCACCTCCCATGCCAAGGGTTGTCTCCCATGTTACAGATGTAGAAAGTGAGCCTCAAGAATGAAAGAGCAGAAATGGTAGCTCACATTCTTGAGCCTTTACTGCATACAATATCTCTCAAGAAACTCTAGGGCCATTGTTCCATCCCACTTTAAAGATGTGACTGGACTACGAACAAAAGCAGGAGCTGAAACTGTAATCCCTATACTTTATCTCTTGACCAAGGTCTAAGTACCTTGGTCTAGATGCCATTAATAATGCAGATGAAGCCCCCCAGATCAGAAAATGCTCTTTTTCATTTCTCCTTCCTGAATGAGCACTGAGTTTAGGAAATGCACAACGTGAAAAGGGAAGATTCAGAAATCTGTCTTGCAGATGGCAAACTTGGGATGCTCTCCCTGCTGTGGTAAGGATGCTTGGAATTTCAGCATAGGACTGTACCAGTGGACCAGCCCACGGTGAACTCATCATATGAAAGAAGTTTTGGAGATGTTTTATGCTAAGTAGACGAAAGACCAGGAATAGCTAGAAAGAAAATTAAATATATTTGAGAACAAAAGCAGCTACTGACCTCTCCATCCTGGGAATTGGAGTCTGTAGCCAAATCTTAGCAGACACAGCTAGATAATTCCAGTGTAAATCCCCATGCTGAGTAAGAGATCCCACCAGAATAAACAATAATTGAACACTATGGCCTCCTGGCCTTACCAGTCAGTCAGCCATTCTCAGCACGGAAAGCCTTCGAGGGAAGACTCTGGGCCAGTTACTTCACCAGATGAGTCTGGTTGCCCTCTGAACATATGCCCAACTACCACACAGTGCTTGCAAATGAAGACAGGTAATACCACCTAAGACGGAACAGAAGCCCGACCAAAAGGAGTCAGGCAAGATTCAAGGGGTAGAGGGTCCCCCCTTCCCAAAGGAGCCAACTGGAAGACAGCAGCTAGTGATATGCTAAAGAAAACTAGGACAGGGGGGATTCCACTTTCTACTATGCCAAAAAGATCCCTTATAGACAAGGTGAGACCTTTTTTGACCTTGACATCTACTGCTTTACCAATCCAGAGAGCAGTAGGAAGGGAGGAGACAGGTTAGAGGCTCTGGGTCTTGATAATAAGCTCTGTTGACCTTGGACATGATAGTCTTCTTCTCAAACTTGAATTCTTATCTCTCTAAATCAGAGATAACTGCTCCTGATTGTGTTTCCATATTGGTCAGGAAGGTCAGAGACCAGAGCAGTTGGGAGTGACTGGGAGTCAGACAGGCCTGGTTTGCATCTCAGTGCTGTCACTGCCTAACTGTGCAACCCCTGGTAGGCCACTGCATGTCTCCGAGCCTTGGTTTGCTTGTGTGTGAAAATGACAAATACTTACTGTGGCACAGTGAGCATTTGATGAAACAATACATGCAAAATGCTTAGTGCACCGCCTGGCAGGACATTAAGTATTTTTTATTTTTTTTTTAGTAATTTAGTAATTGTTACTTTCTTTTTTTATTATTATGCTGAGTTAGGATGACATTAAGTATTTAATAAACAGTTGCTAATATGATTGTTCACCAAAACGCAGCAGTGATATTTAAGATGTGTTACCAGAATTCAGCATTTCTACCCATAAAATGACCAGTGGATCCCAAAGGTTCTTTCCACCCCTGCTGCTATCTGATAACTCACAATGGACACATAGCAATATGAAAATGAAATACATGCTCCAGACCATGCAAAGTGGAGAACAGAATTCTGATCTACTTCAGCCTCAATCCACATTTGGGCTCACAGATTTTCCCACCATTTCTTCTTTTCTCGACCTACAGACACCCAAGAAGCCAGAGATACATCCCTGACACCCAACTCATATACAGTAGGCAGCATGATGATGGGAACTATAGGACCCAGCATGGCGGCACCCGTGTTGAGACCTGGTGCCCTGCCCAGACACTGTAGGACAGAGGCCCTTGAGAAATGAACAAAAACATCACAACACCTGGGATTCCTCTTACTGGCAGGAGAGTCCAAAGTGT
This sequence comes from Mellivora capensis, assembly GCA_004024625.1. Taxonomy (NCBI): domain Eukaryota; kingdom Metazoa; phylum Chordata; class Mammalia; order Carnivora; family Mustelidae; genus Mellivora; species Mellivora capensis. The sequence goes on along the minus strand of PISX010024079.1, from coordinate 11,161 downwards.
GCCCTCATGCCATCTAACTCAGAGTCTTTTTGCTGTGATTGCCTCTCTGTCTTTTCTTTTGGCTCTTGCTCAAGATCTGAAAAGCCAGAGGAAATACTTAATTATTACCATGAGTAGAAAAGACAGGGGCTTTGAAGTCAGACTGCTTGGTTTGAATCTGGAATTCCTAACTGTGTTGCTTTGGGCAGGTGGCTTCACATTTTCATCTTTGGTTTCTTCATCTGCAGCATGAGCTATTAGTCCCTATTTTCCATAGTTTGTTTTGTGAGCTTTAACTGAGATAACGGGCATCAGGTGCCCAACATAGTACATGTAGTAGGCTTTCAATTAAGGGGTCGCACCCTTGACCCCCTTCCCTTATCAATATAAAAAGAATCACACTCTATATATTAATGTCATCTTTTGCCCTTTCTTTTAAAAGTTTTACATTCTAGATCTCTGTCTCTCATTAGACTAGATTTTGGAAGGTGGGTTTGGAGTCTCTTATTTCTATACTGCAGCACCCTGCGTTCGTCTGGACCAGGACAGTTGCTCAAGAAGGTTTGCTGATCAGAATCTGTTTCACTGAAAATCCTATGATTCCAAGAGAGTTTTATTTGCTTAGTTACATAATAAGCAAGCTTTGCCGAGTCCTTTACCTTCCTGACCTTCCCCATCTTCTCTGAGGCACAACCCGTCTGAGGTTTCACTTAAGTTTTTCCCTTCTTATTTTTTAAAAAGTACACTATTTTTTTTAATTTATTTTTTAGAAACATATTTTTATCCCCAGGGGTACATGTCTGTGAATCGCCAGGTTTACACACTTCACAGCACTAACCATAGCACATACCTTCCCCAATGTCCATTACCCCACCCCCCTTTTCCCGACCCCCTCCCCCCAAAAAGAGAATAGAATATATCCTGAGAGTTTGAGAAATAGTTTCTTTGTGATGCTGTGGCCTGGAGAAAGTTGGACTGTGGACTGCAGGCGATGCCTAGAGCAGGATTAAATGAGAGCGTTTGGTGCCCTATTGGGACTGAAGCCTCAGCCCTGGCCCCAGGCTGGTGGCTCACTCTCCTGGAGGCACCACCCGCCCCCGCTGCAAACACCACATCTGTATGACCTCCCCATAGGTGCCACCCCCAACCAGCTTTCTCTCTGCTATAGCAATGAGAGTGGAGAGGGGACAGGAGGCCAAACTGAGGACCAGATCTGGTGTCCAGCCCTCCTCCCCTAGGTCAGTTCCTCACTCTGTCTTATTTCACTGTCCTCATTTCCATCTTCCTCAACCCTCTGTTGCTTCTTCCACCCTATACTGGCCTCTCTCTGTTTGCTCTTAGACATTTACAAATTCCAAGTGCTTCTGATGTATGCGGACCCGTGCCCACACGATGAGCGTGTATACGTGTTGCGGGGTACGTGCTGTGCGAGATGACATGTCACGTGTTATGTGTGCCCGTCTGCGTTGGGTGGATCGAGGCGGCACGTGGCACCTAACGTATGTCTTTGCAGTATGCCTGTGGGGACCCGGCTAGGTCTATGCATCTTGTGTGTTTCTGTTGCTTATCTGTGATACGCCTCTGGGAGTGTCTGTTGCATGGGGTGGGCCATCCCCAAGCTGTGTGTCTCTGTATGTGCTGCAGGTCCACTGTGTGTGTGGCACACTGTGTGTGCTGCGTGCTCACCATGTGTGTCTTTGTTATCTGCTTTGTGTATACTGGACATGGCTTGCAAGTCCCTGTGGGGCAATGTGTTTACATATATGTGTGTGTCTGTGTGTTCCCTCTGTTGTTGCTCAGACAGGCGAGAGGACTTGTGTTGTGTGCACTTGGGTGGATGAACGGCATTCATGTTGTGGTTCTGCACCCTGTATGTTGCTGAAAAATCTCTTGGTTGTGTGCTATGTGCAGGTCGGGTGTGCTGTATGTGCTGTTTGGAGTTACGATGTGCGGGCACTGCATATTTCTCTGTGTCCCTGTCTCTGTGAAATGTGTCTGTGTTTCCCCGGCCAGCTCTTCCTCCCCTTCGGGTGCCCCAGCCTCCCTCCCTCCCATCTCCTCCCTAGGCTGTGACTGGTCTCAGCTGACACCTCCACTGCTCTGGCAACCCTGGAACAGCCTGGAGAAAGGTCAGCTGGCCACCTTCTCCCTGGGCCTGCCCAGAGCCCCAAACTCCAGTATTGTGTGGTGTGGGAGCGCCCTCTGTTGGCCGTGTGGACCCCGAATGTCCCCTGCAAAGGGGGCTTCATCTTTCCTTTCCAGATCACCACCAAGAGACTTCCAGCCCCGTTAATAAAGGGCCTTATATATGCCCATATAATTTCTCATTCAAAGAAAGACAATTGAGATGGAAAGAGGATGTTATTAAGTGCGCTGAGACATGGGTACACACCAGATGCACCCTGAGTAGATGGTAAAGACTTCTCTGAGCACCTACAGCAGGTGTCCCACTGCCGTCCCACTGAAATAGGACTGAAAAATGTGTGCTGGCCCTCACTGGTGAAAGTAATAGCTATTTCCAATTTATATTCAAACCTACACTTAATTGAGAACTTCATGCTTCCCCCACTTTCCTAGGAATAATTTCCCGAGGGTTCAATTTCTTCTTTATAACAGAACCCGAGGTTGAAACCCAGGAACTCTGTTGCAGAAGGAGGGAGAGGTTAATGGTACAAGATAAACACTGAAAAGTTTCCAGTGGCGTGAACATAAAGAAGTTGGATATAAGGAAAGACACCCTTGTGAGAGGGTTACACTTAGTGGAAGAAAAGGGAATAGTCATGGATGCACCCAGGACTTGCAACGCCCCAGGTATGTGATAATAAGAACCTCAACAGGAAGAGAAAGGAGCCATGTGCTCACATGTGGGCATGCAGGCACGAACGCACTTATCCACACCGAAATGCAGAATTCTCCAACAGCTTTTGTGGCAAATATCCCTGGGGTTTGGGGGCATGCATATTTACTACTTCTTGACTTAGAGAACAGACAGATCTAAAGGGCATTGTTTTACACAAAACCAAGAATTTTCACTGCATTCCTCCTGCTGGTGATTAGAAGGATGCTGATAAGCAATGGTCATTCCTATAAACTCAGTATGAGAAGGTTGCAGGAGGACCTAAGGACTACACGGCCCAATCAGCCTAAAGTGTGTTTTTCAGAACATTACTTCTCATGAGATGTTAATAGCTATTTCAAGGTGTAGTAAAATATATTTGAGGGTTAGGGATGCCTGGGTGACTCAGTTGGTTAAGTACCCGACTCTTGATTTGGGCTAAGATCATGATCTCAGGGTCCTGAGACTGAGCCCTGGGTTGGGCTCCAGGCTCTGCATGAAGCCTACTTAAGATTCTCTCTCCCTTGCCTTCTGCCCCTCAACTTGCTTGTACTCTCTAAATGAATGAATGAATGAATGAGGTTTAAATGAAGTTCAACAGATTTCTTCCCCACCTATTTTTCTCAGAGCCTTTAATACGATAATCTATCTTACAAATTTCTGAAAAAGGGGGAGATGCATATACTGCTTCTCAAAGTACATAAATAATAGAATTTTTTTTTCTCTCCTAGAAATTTAGAAAAATTTAAATGTACACACTGGCAAAGTAAGATCCCAGATAGCATAAGTCAATTACTACTAAATTCCCATTTGCTGTAATAATGTACTCTGTGTTTTTTTTTAATGTTTGTTTTAATTTATTTCTTTGGATCTTAAAGTGACTTGGGTAGGTAAGTACTATGTTATCATGCTAAATTACAGATGAGAAGACAGGCTCCAGGAGTAAGCAGACTTGGTCCAAATCATGACACTGGTCAATGATGAAATAGGACTTGGAAACAGACATGTCTCTTTCCAAAACACACACATTCCCATTTTGCTTCTACACTGCTGACTACAACTTGACAGAAAGTTTTAAATATGGCCCTTGTCCACAAGAGCTGTACCATGTACTTAGACTGCTTAGTGCAAGAAGGGCACCCGGGTGGCTCAGTTGGTTAAGTGACTCACACCTAATTTCAGCTCAGGTCATGCATGATCTCAGGATTGTGAGACCAAGCCTGGGGTTGGGCTCTGTGCACTGGATGTGGACCTACTTAAGACTCTTTCCATCTCCCTCTGTACCTTCCTCCTCTCTTTCTTAAAGAACAAAACAAAACAACAACAACAAAAGAAAAAACTTTTTAAAAAATATAGTGCTAAAAATTATTAGATAATGATTGGCATCACCTATGGGAGGTAAGGAAAAGAAAGAGAACTGGGAAGGTCAAGGAAAGCTTCCTAGAGGAGGTGAATTTAAATGGTGCTTTGAAGGATGGAGAAGGCTTGGCTAGATCAGAGACCAACAACTTTGATTCAAGGTAAAGAGCCACATAGTAAATATTTTCTGCGTGTGAGCCATGCAATCTCTCTTATAAGTACTTGACATAGCTCTTGGAATGTGAAAAGAGCCATAGACAATACATAAATGAATGGACACGGCTGTGTTCCAATAAAACTTTATTTGCAAAACAGGCAGCTAGCCCATGGACCCTAGTTTACCAATCTCTGAGTTAGATGCAAGGAAAAGTGGAATGAGACCTTTCTGGGCTAGGAAAAATCTCTTTAACAAATGCAGTCAGCAGTACACTCAAAACTGGCCAGCTCAAAACTGCCCCCCCCCCCTTAATTGTGTTCTAAGCCCTGAGGGTGAGCTTCTGCAGCTAAACAAAAAGAAAGCTTGTCTGCATTTAGGATAAGCTAAACAAACAGCTCACCCATCCTAGGGGAAGGTGCTTGTGAAATGTGTGCCTGGATTGAGTCTGATAGGAAGAAGGCAAGGAAGCCAACAAACCTAGTCCCTTCTTGAGAAAAGGACCAGTGTTTTCTCCTTCCAAAAAGTCAAGGCTACTGCTTTAATGCTTGCCTGTTTCTATATACTAGGCATGGACCACCTGCCCCTTTACAGAGAGCTAAGCTAATCTGCAGAGGTCCTAGGATTCATCAAATATAATATGACAGAATACCGTCTCTGTTCCTCTATCCCTAGCACAGGCCCAGTGGTGTTATTCCATTCACAATAAACTTCAGTAGCTCTCCACTTAGCGCAGGACCAAAATCAAGCACTCCTGTCTGGCCTCAAGGTTCTGTACATGTGACCTCAATTTAAGACCCTTATTAAGCCTTATTATTTCCAGCAACCACTCCAGCTAACCTTGGTTTGTCTCTGTGCCCCTGTGCGAGATTTATAAGCTCCACCCTTCTGGCCTTTGCACTTGTACCTGGAATGCCCTCCTTCTTCCTTCCTTTAACTCAAGTCCTATCCTGACCTACAGGGCTCTACTCTTAAACCCTCCTGCTTGATAACACATCCCTTATTCCCTCTAAATCACAACTCAGAAACTTGAGCTTATTATGAATAGCATCACTTTCCTGGGCTTGTTTTTTGTTTTCCAAATTGAAACTAACTTGTTAATGATTATAAAAAAATACAAACCTACTGTTTAAAACACCCAAGCATTCTAGAAACTATAATGCCAGGAAAAAAAAAAAAGAAACTCAGAAGGGTGATAAAGTCTATAGAAGTGGAAAGGGATAATATGGCACTGTCTTTCAGGGAATGCAGCTGTTTTGGTATAGCTGAGTAAGGGGTCTCTACAGTGGAATGACAAGAGAGAAAGCTGGGAAGATGACAGGGGCCAGAGCACCTTAAGTTGTTTTTTTTGTTGTTATTTCCATAAATTCTACATTTCATTGAGTCTTGATTTAGAGATTGCTGGAGAAAAAAACAAGAAAACATATGGCATATCCCCAATAAGCACCTAGCTTATTGACACATAGTAGGTGATCAATAAATATTTGATCACATAGTAGGTGATCAATAAATTTTTGTTAAATTAATATAAGATTGGATTTGGGGGTCTTAGGCTGAGAAAACATCTCTAACTAGATTTCCTAACACTGTTCATATAGGAAAGGCACGGAGAGAGGCTGCAGTAACAGCTCAGGGGACCTGGCTCCTGCAGGTGGTCCCATAAACTAATTCCTTAAGATTTCCCCCTTAAAAGACCAACTGCCTCCCCATCTATACCAGCATGTGTGTTGAAGCTAGGCAGGAGAATATGGCTAGGTGAGTTCCACAGTGAGACACTGAGGAAAAGCAGAAAGACACGAGATGGGTAGTTGGCCACTGAAAGGGCAAATCTCTGGTGCAATGCTAGAAGGGGACAAGCTCAGGGCACAGGGGGAAAAGGGGTAAGGGGAACTAAAGAGGAGAAGAATGAGCATGAGTAGCTCCCTTGTCTGCACACTGGCCTTTGAAACCTGGAAAGTATTTTACAGGGTAGCAGAATCCCAAGCTTGGAAGATCCCAGAAGGTTACTGAGGCCAGCCCCTTGGTCAACAATTCAGTGCCATTTGGCCCCAGTTTGAACCCTTCCAGTTACAGAAAATGAACTCACCTATATCCAGGAAGCTGGTGCAGAGCAGTGTCCAGGATGAAAGTGTAGACAATACAAAGAGGAAGGGGGACTAATCCCCTAAGAAGCACTTACTATCTGTCAGGGGCTGCCTGGGCATCCTACCTACATTGTTTTGTTTAACCCTCATGACAACCTCATGAATGGGGATTAACATCCCTGTTTTACAGGCAAGAAAAGCGGGGCTCAGAAATATTGAGTCATTGGACCTAATTATAAATCTGGTAAGTAGGGAAGCTGGAATTCAAACTCAGGGTGGTTTACCATCAAGGTCCATGGTATTCTAGACAAAAAGAAGATTTTGCTCGGACTCAGAAAAGGCCAGATGATTTAGGTAGCCCCCAGAAAGGCCAGGATAGAGGGGGCGATGACCCAGTCAGTTGGCATGACTATGGGGTGGGGGAAGGCACATAAGAAGATTCCAGGCTGGGGCAGGAATGCAGGAAATGCTTCAAGACAGGATTAGGGCACATTGGCAAGGATGGCCTCAAAGGCTCACATGTTTTTGGTTCTGTGTGCCTGTGCCTGCCCCGTGCTGAACATTTGGGCACTCTCCTCTTCTCATCCCCTTCCCAAGCTTCAACAAAAGAGGAAAAGAATAGGGCTCAGGGGAACAAGAGTGCCCTGGCCTGATGCCATAATCACATAGAGTAAGCCCCACCCTGGATCTGTTACCAACTCTACTCTGAAAACTAGCAGAAAACTCATCCCACACTCCCCCTTGCTTATAAAGCCCTTTCATCCTTTCAATAAGCGGCGCATCATCTCTGGGCCTGGCACTAGGGATACAGAAAGAATAACAGTCACATCTCCAGCTCCTTCTGCGTGCCAGAAGCTCTGCTAAGTGCTTTATGAGCATTTTCTTACCTAATTCTACCGACAACCTTGTGAGGTAGACCCCGTCATTGTTCCCACTTTACATGTTGGATTGAGGCTCAGACCAATTCATCCAAAGTGACAGACACTAGGTGGGGGAGTGGGGATCTGAAATCTGAACACATGCAAGGTGCCCAAGGACTCTCAAGGAACCAGCTCATTGTCCAAAGAGACGAAAACACAGGAAAGTGCTATGTGTCCAGCACGAAGTTTGTGAGCAGAGAGAATCTTAGTCAGAGGTGCTGTCTAGGAGGCAAGTAATGAGAAGAAAAAGAGGGAAGCCTAACCCTGTGAAAAGTACTTAATATATGCCATGCCAAACAATGCTAATTATGTTGGCTGTCTCATTTAGTTCTTCCTTCAACCCTGTGGAGAAGCAATTAACATGCCCATTTTATAGATGAACAATCTGGGGCTCAGAGAGGCTGAGTCACTGATCTAAGATATAAGTCCAGTTATTAGGGTCTTGTATGTGAAGCTCCTCAAGCAGTTTCAAGTTGGGGGTGGGCTCTTAAAGAGGGGTAGGTGTGGCATTTTTCACAGAGCTAGAACAAAGAATCCTAAAATGTGTATGGTGCCACAAGAGACCCGCAATAGGCAAAGCAATCTTGAAAAAGGAAAGCATGGCGCGCCTGGGTGGCTCCGTGGGTTAAGGCCTCTGCTTTCAGCTCAGGTCATGATCTCGGGGTCCTGGGGTCAAGCCCCGCTTCGGGCTCTCTGCTCAGTGGGGAGCCTGCTTCCCCCTGCCCCACCTGCCTCTCTACTTGTGATCTCTGTCTGTCAAATAAATAAATAAAATCTTTTTAAAAAAGATTTTATTTATTTATTTGACAGAGATCACAAGTAGGCAGAAAGGTAGGCAGAGAGAAAGGAAGGAAAGCAGGCTCCCTGTCAAGCAGAGAGCCTGATGTGGGGCTTGATACCAGGACTCCGGGATCATGACCTGAGCTGAAGGCAGAGGCTTTAACCCACTGAGCCACCCAGGTGCCCCATAAATAAAATTAAAAAAAAAAAAAAGAAAAGAAAAAGAAAAGCAAAGCTGGAGGCATGATGATTTGGGACTTAAAGCTGTATTACAAACTGTAGTCGAGAGGGTAGGGTACTGGCACAAAAACAGACAAAGAGAGCAAGGGAACAGAATAGGAATCCCAGAAATGGACCCAAAACCATTTGGGCAACTAATGTTGACAAAGTAGGGAAGAGTATCCAATGGAAAAAAGACAGTCTCAACAAATGGTGTTGGGAAAACTAGACAGCCACATGCAGAATGAAACTGGCCCACTTACTTACACCACACACAAAAATAAATTCAAAATGGATGAAAGAGCTAAATGTGAGACAGGAAACCATCAAAATCCTAGAGGAGAACACAGGCGGCAACCTCTTTGACTTCAGTTGTACCAAGTTCTTACTAGACACATTGCCAGAAACAAGGGAAACAAAAGCAAAAATGAACAATCAACAAAACTAAAAGGCAATCTGGGGGATGGAAGAAGATATCTGCAAATGACATATCTGATAAAGAGTTAACATCCAAAATCTATAAAACTTATCAAACTCAACACTCAAAAAAATAATCCAGTCAAGGAATGCACAGAAGACATGAACAGACATTTCTCCAAAGAAGACATACAGATAGCCAACAGACACATGAAAGGTTGTTCAATGTCCCTCATCATTGGGGAAATATAAATCAAAACCATGATGAGATACCACCTCATACCTGTCAGAATGGCCAAAATAAACAAAACAAGAAGCAACAGGTGTTGGTGAGGGTGCGGAGAAAGGGGAACTCTCTTACACCACTGGTGGGAATGCAAGCTGGTGCAGCCAATGTGGAAAACAGTATGGAGGCTCCTCAAAGAGTTAAAAAATAGAACTACCTTATCATCCAGCAATTGCATTACTAGGTATTTACCCAAAGGATACAAAAGTACAGATTTAAGGGGTACAGGCACCCCAGTGTTTGTAGCAGCATTAGCAACAATAGCCAAACTATGGAAAGAGTCCAAATGTCCATTGACTGATGAATGGATAAAGTATATGTGGGGGGTGTGTGTGTGTGTATATAATGGAATATAACTCAGCCATCAAAAATAACGAAACCTTGCCATTTGAAATAAGGTAGATGGAGCAAGAGTGTATTATGCTAAGTGAAATGAGTCGGAGAAAGACAAATACCATATGATCTCACTCAAATGTGGAATTTAAGAAGGAAAACAGATGAACATGTGGGAAGGTGGGGGGAGGGTGGAAGAGAGAGGGAAACAAACCATAGGAGACTCTTAATGATAGAGAACAAACAGAGGGTTGTTGGAGGGAAGTGCGGGGGATGGGCTAGATGGGTGATGAGTATCAAAAAGGGCACTTGTTGTGATGAGCACTGTAATTGATGAATCACTGAATTCTACTCCAGAAACCAGTATTGCACTGCATGTTAACTAAGCAAAATTCAAAATTTTTTTTTTTTAAGAAAGGTGGTAGGTATGGCACAGTATTTCAGCAGAGGGATTACAGTGTGCAGTGGCTGAGGTAAGGGTATCAGGGCTGGATCGGGCAAGTGAGGAGAGATGGGGCTGGAGAGACAAAAAGGGATAAATTTTGGAGAACCTTATAAACTACACTAAGAGATGAGAACCTCAGCCTGAAGGCAAAAGGGAATTATGATGGGTTTTAGAATATTCCCACTGATTACAAAGTAAAAATCAGAAGGGTAGTAGGGGAAGGATGGATGGAGATAGGGAGACTAATTAAGAAAACATTACAATAACCCAGGAGAGCAATGATGAGGACAGGGCCAAGGCTAAGGGTCAGTGTGCTCTGAAATGATGGCAATAAAATAATTTTATTAATGGGAAACTGAGGCTCAGAAAGGTAAGTCCTAGCCACTACTGGAACTGGGACACAGACTCTGGTCTTCTGACTTTGAGGGCCTGTTCTACAATTGTATACATCCCCTTTTCAAGAGTTCTCTCAAATAGCATAAGTACATTTTTTCATTACAGATATGACCTTTAGGATTCCCATTGTAAAAACATGAAATCATGAGCTCAGAAAAGTAAAGAAACGATTGTGTCTGAAATTATGTAGATAGAACATAACAGAGCAAGGATTTTAATTCAAAGCCTGTACTTTTCCTCCACTCTGTCATGCTGATCCCCCCAATACATTACCATTGTTCCTTCCTCCCCACCCTTTACCTCCCTTGCCATCAACATTTTATGTTGGGTTTTTTCAAATGGAAAAAATACCATCTGAGGAAATATAGAATGTAATACATTCTTGGATAAAGTTGTCTTTGTCCACGGTGATTTCTCCCCCTCAGAAAAATTACAGAAGGTTCAGATCAGCAGAAAAGTAGCCTGGAAATTTCATGCTTTAACAAGTTCCGAATATTTTTGAATTATTATTTACTTATTTTCTTAGGAAGTAAATTCCACACTTGGAGGAAGGGGAGGCCAAGAAATGGCCACATACACATGTTTTGATTCACTCTCAAGAAGGAAAGCACCCGGAAAAACCATAGCCTGCAATTATTGATCCCCTGCTATGGGACCATTATACCCATCAGCTCATTTAATTGTCCTGACAATCCCTACAGAGTGGTACTACAATCCCTATTTTATAGAGGGAGTTCTGATTTCTAGAAAGATGAAGTCACTTGCCCATTCTCTCCTACATGGAAATGGAAGGACCTAAGACTTGAATACAGGATCTATTACAAATGTTTTTCTCTTCTGACTAACTAACCACATCTACCTCGAGAGTCTAGTTCAAATCTTTGTTTTCCCATGACTGACTTTAAGAGAAGGTAGCAGATGTAAGCATCATCAGGTTTTTTGTTTGTTTGTTT
>PISX010024078.1:0-28592 GCA_004024625.1 Mellivora capensis | reverse complement strand
TGGATAGAGCAAGGAAGAGAGTATTAGATGATAGAACAACAAGGAATCACGTCTTGTAAGACCTCGATGACTAGTGCAATGATTTGGCTATATTTGGACTTAAACAGGAAGCCATTGGGGGGTTTTGAGCAAAGGAGTAACATGCTCTGATTTACATTTTCAAGTAATCACTGTAGCTTCTGTGTTGACAATAAGCAGCAATTAGCGAAGCAGAGATGTAGGTTGGAAGCTATCACAATAATGTCTCAGGATAACGTGTTGGAGCTACTGAGTGGTAGGGTTCTGGTTTACTTTTTTCTGGGTGTTCAGAATTTTCTAATTGTATATGAGGTTGGAGAGAAAAGTCAAAGTTAATTTTAAGGATTCTGATCTGAATTATTGGCAGTATAGCTACAACAAATGGGGAAAGACATCATGAGTTTGTGGGACTGATGTCGTGAAAGTCTTGGTGAAGTTTAGCATATTGCAGTTGGGATAACAACCAAATATGTGAGACGGTGGTCAGACAGTGAAAGGCATGAAGTCCAGGTTATGGGTTGTTTGGAGTTTCAGTGAATTATTAAGGATAAGGTCTGGACTATGGGAATGAGTAGCCGATGTAGCATGGAGATCTCTGGAGGAGACGAAGTCAAGGAATTGGAAGGTCAAGTGCAAATACTCACAAGGAGTAAGGGGTTAGCATGATTACAAAAAGTAGGAATGTCATTAATTCACAGCTGGGGTTTTAGGAAGGAAAGACAATGATCTCTGTGGCGGTACATAGGAGAAAGGACATCGAGCCCATGGAATAAAAGCCACAACAGAAAAACACAGCCATCTCTTGAAGGGGCCGCAGGGCAGGCCATATTTTAGATTTTAGGTAGAGCTTGGTTTAAGGGTTAGGTTTTGGATAGAGTAAAAAGATGAACTTTAGGGGAGTGGCAGAGACAGCAGGGGTTTTGCTGATGAAGTGTCTCCTGTTCCCACGGGCACAGTGGAAAAGTTACAAGATTCAGGAAGGAGCAGGAGATGGAGTCAGAAAATGTAGCAGTGAGCACTGGAAGCTGAGAAGTGACCTGGGAGTTGTGGGCTAGTGTCTGATTCACATCAATAGAGATCAAGGTCCTGATAATTCCAAGGCAGAGGACTGTGTGAAACTGTGAGCATTTGAGGGAAGGAAGAGTAAAATTTTGGTAGGATCATGCGGAGACCACGAGGACTTTTAAATGAGGGAGTGTGGCCAGTGGAAGATGGGCACACGTTTGATTGATCTGTTAAAACATCTTTCTACACATCTGTCTTTTCTTTACATATATTGAGAAGAAATAGAAACAACAGTGATAATAGGGTATGCATAAATTAATGAAGGTCTAGATCATTTCTCTCCATCCCCAGAAAATCTGCACACCATTACCAGCTTCATCTTTCCTTAAACTCCTACACTAATATGTTATTCTCAGAGCACCGGGCTGGCTCAGTGGGTGGAACTCTTCTTGATCTCAGGGTTGTGAGTTCAAGCCCTATGTTGGGTGTAGAAATTGCTTAAAAATAGAATCTTTTAAAAAACCCACATCATTTTCTTACTTACAATCATTAATATCTTATTTTTACCTTTATAATATTCGTAGGTTGTTCACTTGGTATTTAAGACCTCTAAATATTGCCTAATTACTTTTTATTTCTCCTTCTTTTGGTTTACTTATCATTAACCTGTATTTTTGGAGAGCTTTCTTGGTGAAGACACTGGGGATACAAATGGTAAATATTCATTGCCCCAACCCTCTGCATAGTCCTTCTGTGGGCTGCTTTTTCTACACTACCCTGCACTTGAAACTGGTATGCCTGACCTGCTCCCCGCCCCCCACAGCGACCCACGGTAGACATGTCACACCCATTCAAGACCAATCACTTGCTGGCAGTATTTTCCTGCAAGGCAGCCTCTCCCATTGCTCTGTATTTACTACATTTGCTTATGCTCCAGGGGCCAGCGCCATTTCAGCCTCGTTTTCCAGAGAATATTCCAATCACAGGGATATCTTCCTTTCTGGCCGTACATTGTTTTCACCATCACAACAAAGCCTAACACCACGTATTTGCTCACCACATACTTGATGTTGAATGAATAGTGCCTCTTCATGCCATATATAATATAGTCCAGGAAAATGGAGATAAAGTAGCTACTAGCCATAATGCATCTGTCCATCCCTTCATTTATTCTTTCGTTCAAAACTTACCTGTTGAGAAGCTATTAGGTGCCAGATACGGTCTTTGACACACGGGTTCTTTTAAGCCAAGATGTCTCTGGGTTCTTCTACCTGACAAACATCTTTTTGAGAGTCTGTTAAAATTCATTTTTAATGAAAAGTAAAATTGACATATTCCTCCAAGTTAACATTATTAAGGCAGGTCTAACATTTACACAGCAGTGGGTTTCCATTTGGAAATGGATTTATCTTAAAATGCCCTGCCTTCATTACCCATTGCTGCTGTAACAAATGACCACAAATTTTGTGCCTGAAAATAACACAAATGTATCATCTTTGAGTTCTGTAGGACAGAAATCTGAAATGGGTTCAAATCAAGGTGTTGGTCTTCCCTTGTGAAGGCTCTACAAGGCTGTCCCCTTCCTTGCTTTTCTGGCTTCTAGAAGCTGCCCACTCTCCTTGGCTTGGGACCCCTTTTCCACGTTCTGCCTCCCTGGTTCATATTGAAGGAGCCTGTGATGACATTGGGCCCAGCTGGCAATCTGGGATGATTTTCCTATGTCGACATCACCTGATTAGTACCTTTCATTTCACTACGAGCTCCATTCCCCTTTGCCTGTGACCTAACACATGCATAGGCTTCATAGATCAGAACATGGACATCTCTGAGAGCCAGTCTTCTGCCTATCACCTGCCCTTATGGACAGAAGACATCTTATAGCATCTTCTTTGAGGTGCTCAGGCTTCTGAAGGTCTGGGATGCCGCTCCTCAGTCAACCTTGATGCTTCTGCATTTAGAGGGGAGGGTACTGGTTAAAGAGTCACCCACCAGACGGCATGCACCATGGTTGCCAAAGACTGAGTTTCATTTGGACGGGAAGCCTTCCATGTTTCTGGCAGGCTTTGTTTAGGGAAACATACAGTACCATCCTACAACTTAGGACATTTGCGCGGATAGAATAGAATTAAGCAGAAAGAATACTTGAGGGAATTATACTAAAAGCAGAAAATGACAAACTTGGCAGGAAGACAGGTTGTGTTTTGGTTTATTGACTGGGAATAATTCATTCTCTCTTGTAAGGAATGGCAGTGCAGTGCACATGAGGGCTGTGTGTGCAGCTGAAATTAGGAGCGCTACTATCTTACTACAGATGACGGAACCATGGGCTGTAATTTGCCTCTTCGGCCCAAAGTGTAATGCGTCTTGTATAAGTTTCGCTATGGCCTTAAGCCATGTGTCCCCAAGGGGAAAATTTTAAGCGAAAGGAAAAGGGCAGACACTGAGAGGCTGAAGTGAGGGAACACCCAGGTCAGGAAAACTAGCTCCGTAGGAGAGACAGTACAAGGCAGGCAACTGTTGGTATTGTTTTAATTAAATGAAATTACTCTCCAGAGAAAAGGTGGTTATAGGGCTTTTCTAGTAAAACAGAAATTGAATGTCTTGCATGAACATCAAGATGAAAATATACTAAGTATACTCTGTACGGAATTAGCTAGACTATTAAAAATTAATATATTAATTATTGAAATGAAAACTATGCTTAAAATAATTTGGAAGTTCTGTGAGCATTTTATCGCATCATGATCAAACCTATATGGCTTTTTCCTAAGATGTGCTTTGGGGACTGGGGAAGCATTTTCTCTCATCCGTTATTTTTCTTTCATGCCAGGAAATAGAAAGTTATACACACACACATAAAATTTTCACTACAACTTTGTTTCCTTTGGCTGTTTTCCTTACAGACATTTTCCCCTCATTGTTTCTTTCCAAAATCCCA
Organism: Mellivora capensis; assembly: GCA_004024625.1. NCBI lineage: Eukaryota > Metazoa > Chordata > Mammalia > Carnivora > Mustelidae > Mellivora > Mellivora capensis. The sequence goes on along the minus strand of PISX010024078.1, from coordinate 24,631 downwards.
TTTATGAAGCCATTTTTTCCGATCCACTTTAAAAAGTTAATTGTACAGAATATCTTTTACTTCTCTTGCCGAAGATTTTATTTGTTGTATGTTCACTGAGTGTTGGGGAGATATGTGTCAATTATAGAATCCTTTTTCAGATTTCTGCTTGAATTTAAACTGAAGGCATGCTTTTGGAAAACATATCTAAGTAGTTCCAAGATTACTGACCATCATTTCACTTTGGATGACACAGAAATTAGAAATTCATGCCACTGCGTGATTGAAATGCAGACTGAAAATTTGTAAGGAAACCATCTAGATCTCAATCCATTGATTTGATGTGTTCATTTCTATCAACTTGGACACAGTTTTGCCCATTGCCCTGGCAGCAGTTCCAGATTTCAGAGAGTCAGTTGTGATCTTAACACACTGTTCTTATTTCTGACAGTATTTTGAGTTTTAACATCTTCAAGAGCACATTCTTTCCCCTGTGCTATCAAATCTAGTCCTGGGAGGGATGGAGACACTGGGCTCACCACCTGGATTTTGTTCCTTAATGACAGGCTCATAAAATTATAGAGCTGGTAGAAGCCTTTGTGTTTGTAGCCTTCAGGAAGGCTTCTGAGATGTACCTTCTGTCCTTACCTCTCTCTGCTCTGGAAGACAAGGGGTTGTTTGAGACATGAATTCCAACCTAAGTTTGCCCAGCTGGGTGGGGGCTTTCCTTCTGAAAAGCCATAGAAAGGCATACAGGGGACATCTGTTTGGATTTCTGCTGGTCACATCTGGGCTCTGGTCTTAACAATGCATATCTTTCTCCTCCATAAGAACTCAGCTGCTTCTTCAGTACCCCCCCATAAAAGGAGGCTCTGTCAGTTGCTGACATTCATGCAGGTACATTACAATACATACTGTAATCAACATGTAAGAAATAGCATCAATTATTAACATGATGGTCCATGTTTTGGTTGGGCAGTAAGCATCATTGCACAGGCTCTTTTGCTCCCAACTGGTATCAAAAGTAGGTAAGATATGAGAGGAAAAAATTAAATGGAGCCAAGGCTTAGAAAATGTAAAAGAACCTCCATGGACCAGGAGTTAAATAGACACAAGAGTGTGTGAGGAGTTGGGGTGAAGAGTCTGGGAGAGTCCGGCACCAGAGGTAGGCACTGGCCCCAGGAAGCTGAGCTCATGTGGAGCCTGAAAGTGCTCAGAAGTGGTTCCAGAGCTCAGCTCACAGGTTGAAAGCCAGAATGTGACGGGGGCGCTGGACCTCACAGAGCACCTTATCCCCGCCCTGAATCCAAGTAAAAGGCTGAAATAAATTGCTGCCAAAGAACCCTCTTTGGCTAAACATAATGGACCTGGCCTAGGTGTACAGCAACTAAAACAAGTCAGCAGCTGATTCAGTAGTGGATCCTGGAACGTCCTGCAAGGCAGCAGCTTCAACCCCCTATTCTGGAGCCTGTTTCTGGAATGGGGACCAAGAGACGAGGACAGCAAAGTTAAAAAAAAAATAGCATCCACAGACCAGGAATTTGGCAAGAAGTGAAGTGAAACCAGATGAAGAATATAAAATAGGACAACAGAAGTGGAGGGTGTGACTTTAGAGCCTGATCTAGTAGGCATGTGAAACTCACAACACCCGCTCCCCAGAGAGAATATAGGATACTACTCAAGGACACACAATGCATTTACAAATATTAGCCACACACCAAATCACAAAGAGCATCCCTGCAGATTTCAATGAATGGTTTGTACTCAATCTCATGCTGTAAATTTCACAGCAATTTTTCTTCATCTTTCTAATCTTACTTTACTGGAGTATTAAGCTATTTTGTGGGGCATCTGTTTTTTTGTGTGTCTGAGGGATCTTCGGAAGTTCTTAGAAAGGATGTATCAAAGGATTGAGTGGTATGGTGGGTGAACCAATGGTGAGGTCTGAGGTAGGAGATCCATCCATCAAAGGACCTGTTGACTGACTTACTGGGACTTACACCCAATGCAGTGGGAGACAGGTAGCTCAGTACAGCAGTGGAACCTATGGGGTCTTGAATCACACAGATCTCTGTTGACTTGGAGCTTCATCAGTAACTTATTGAACCTTTATGAGGCTCATTTGCTTCATGTTTAGATTGAGGAAACTATCCTAATTTGCAGGATGGTTGGTAGGACTGGAGATAATATATGTAGACACCTTTGCAATTCTTGGCACATAATTACTACTCCCCAAATGTTAGGCTGGGAATGGTAGGGACTGAAAGGGGCGACGTGTGGTGTGTCTATGTGAAAAATAGAATGGAGATTACTTGGTAATTGACTCTGTTTTTGAAGCACAGAAGATTAAAAGACAATTCTAGGAGCTGCAGGAACTCAATATTTGAATAAAATATTTGAATAAAAATTGAATACAAATGTTTTTTTTTTTTTTTTACATGGCTCCAAACATCTAAGCATTTGTAAATGTCTAGATAATTAACTTTTTTTTTCAACTCTTGTTCCCAAGTTTGGAGTCATGCAACAGCCCACAGCCTGCAAATCAACCTGGCACTTACAGGAGTCCTATTTTGACCATGGCTAATGATTTTTTACAAGATATAAAAATAAGTATGATGCACCTAAAATTTAAAATATCTCAGGTATTTATTTAGTGTTTTACCATTTTCCAAATTGTACTCTGTGCACAAATCTGCCTCAGGCCCCTTTATAATTGGCACATGCACTTTTCCTTGAATCCGATGTAAATTTAGCTAGCTAAATTGTGACTCCTTCACTATTAATAGAGCTTTATATGAAGTCCAATATTTAATTATTCCTGTTTTCAGCAATTCACAATATCAAATTACAAATAAAACAGTCACTTTTAAAATATAAAATGAAAGAATTAAAGATCTTGATACTAAAATCCTTTTCTTATTGAAATAACTTTATAATGTATCTGACTTGTACATGGGATAGAACAGAGGGGATTTAAAAATTTTTAATTGGAAACCATGAGGATAAAAATTAGGAACAATGAACAGAAAGCACCAAATGTATGAGCTGCTACAAGGAAACTATATATATATTTAAATCATATATAAATTAAATTATATGTTTATATATATAGTATATATATATACTTAAGATTTTTTAAAAAAGAGTTTATTTGACAGACACAGCAGAGAGGGAATACAAGTGGGGGGAATGGGGGAGGGGGAAGCAGACTCCCCGCTGAGCAGGGAGCCCGATGTGGGGCTTGATTCCAGGACCCGGAGATCATGACCTGAGCGGAAGGCAGAGGCTTAATGACTGAGCCACCCAAGCGTGTGTGTATGTAGGTATGCATGCATGTGTGTATGTGTGTATGGATATATATCTATATATAGATAGTTTTTATTTAAATTGCTTCTTTGCTGTAGCTTCTTCTCTCCCTTCAGTTGTGAAGTTTGCATTGTCAGGCATCAGGTTGATTTCTGGGTATTCAGGATGAGTTGTGTTCATGGGGCGAGGTGAGCCTGGGGTCCTTCTCCATCGCCATCTTCTCTCCCATATATTTTAATGTTATGTTTCACTAGTTAAGCAGGGACACTGAAAGAAGATGGAAAAGCAATCAACAGGTCAGATAAGCAAATAAACATGATAGAAAGGAAGGCATGGAAGAAAGATGTAAAGAAAAGACCATTATGAAATAAAGAGTTCTGTAAGCCTTACAGAAAGGAAAGCAGAGACCAAGAATGGACAGCCTTCTTGGGGGATAGTTCCTTGTATGCTGTACTTTCTTCCTCACTTAAACATTTGGTTGCCTGTACCATCCTTTCCAGATCCAGATGTCCTTTCTCCATTGCAGGAAATTCCAATTGGTTTCTTCTTTCAATCATGCCACCTTTATGAATTACTCTGAAAATGTATCTTCCTTCTAGTATCACCAGTGTCTTCTAGAATTTTTTTTGAGATACATTGTGCCTCAGGAGCTGCTACTGATACCATGCCTTGCTTTCTTTACACTATAAAATGTCTCTCATGACCTTACTCCATTTGCAGCTCCCATTTCCTTGATATCTGGTCCCATCTAAATTCTTGATGAGCAGTGACAATCCAACCAAGTCCAGTGGTCTTTTCAAAGTCTTTTCTTTGTTTCTTCTTTACCTTTTAAGAATATTGATATTGTTAAAAAAAAAGAATATTGATATTGTTTAAGATAAAGATCTTCTTGTTTAAGATCTCTTCATCTAGACTGTAAAACTACAAAATCCTAGTTCTTCACCTAAGTCCTTTCCCTCTTTCGAAGGTTTTTTTCCTCCCTCCACCCTGACTCCCCATCCAAACACAGAGGTTCTAGGACTCTCTTTTCTTGTTTAATGCCTACTCGATTACAGAGATCTCACACACTTTCTCAAATTTCCACAAACTTTGACTTTAGAATCTACCAGCAAGACACCTATCTCCTTTTGGATTTTCCCACCTGGGTATTTGTTTGACATTCTAAAGTTAGCATCTTGCAACTGGAAACAGACTCTTCATCTTCCTCTGTAGGCATGATGGCGTTCCCAACTTCAGGAGATTCAGAAGTGAAAGAAGCCACTTCAGTCTGATCCTGCCCCTCTTTAGATCAACTTCTCTAATTAGGCACCAAGATCACCTGGATCTTTCTCTTTGTTGTAATTCTAGATTATTTTAAAAAATATATTCCATTTTTATTATCATCTTAATTCAATTCTTTCCCTATTTAGGTAGCACAGAAACAACTGCTTAACTCATCCTCCTCCCAGTCTTCTCTTCATGAAAGCTCTTGTCAGTCTGAGTTTCTAATACTTATTTCCTGGCTTCTCACAGGATCATATACCTACTCGTATTCAGTACCTTCTCCTGTCCATTTTAGCTTTATCTCCCCATTCCCAGCACCCTTTGCCCTGGCTTGGATGTTGTACTTAGTGTGAACTGGACATGAGTTATATCTCATTGCACAGTGCTCTGTTCTTACGATTTCTTTCCCTGGAGCCTCTCCTACATCCTCTCTACTTCAGTTAAGGACCAACTTAACCAATTTTACCCTCACTTCCTTCCTAAAACTCTTTCTTGACCATCCCAGCCCAAATTACCCCTTCCTTTGGTAAGTATCTCCAGTACATACTGCTGGGTATTGTCTCTCTAGCAAGACTGTAACACAGCACGTACTTGGTAGTACTTGGTACCCCCTTCGATACCTGGAAGAGCACTCGCTGTCTGCCATACGAGGTAAAATCAAGAGTCTTTTGTAAATGATTTTACTGATTTTACTGATCTTAACTTACTCATCCAAACACTCCTCTTTCTGTAGATTCCCTCTCCCAAGACTCACTTTTTCACTCTCATTTCTTCTACATTTTCCCCCAAAGTGTCACATCCAAATCTTAGCAACTGCAAAACAAAAACCACTCCTCCTTAATTGCTATGTCAAAAAGGGTAAATTAAATACCATTGAGGAAAAGCTGACTGCTTTTCCACCAGCCAGCTACCTGATTTTTTTTTTTTTTTTTTTTTAGTAACAAGAGCCATTTTGTGGGCTAACTGACCTAGTTTAGGATGACATACATCCAGATTCACCCGGGACGGTCCTGTTTTATGCCTGTTGTCCTGGACTAATTATTAATAGTACCTCCTTTTGCTCTCAGGAGTGTCCTAGTTTTGATGACAAATTATATGGTTACTTTACCTGTAGTGCTTTTTGTAAAAATGTGCTTTTTTGGGGGTAATAGGACCTAAAAAGCAACACTCTGTAGTATTTTAATCATGTGTCACTGAGTACTCCCTACTCTAAAAGCGCACAATTATTTTTAGTAACGAGCTGAATTTTCCAACTTGCACGAGGAATGTGTTTGCATGTCCCATCTTTGATGATGTTTACTGAAGTGTAGGATGGGCTGAGGCCTATGAATTTATAATAGGTGCCACCCTGGGAAGGGCTAGAGGCAGAAAGTTGTCTACAACCGAGGAAAAGCACGAAATAGCTTTCAATGAACACGGTACCAACTGGCCTGCACTTGACCCGAGCCCCTGCTAACTGGAAAATGGAAGCAGCTTCTAAATCCAAGGGAGGTCACACAGGGCACAGAAGCTCCAAACCCGTGAGCAGAGCGCGGCGATGGATGGTCAGGGACCTATAGGGAAGAGAGGGCCATACCTCGTGTGCGGACCTGAACCTCCAGGAAGGAATTTGGCTGCGTTGGTTAAAAGAATCAAGAAAACTGTTTATGCATTTCCTCTGAGACCTCATGGCTCTTAAAAATATTTTTGGCCACATTCCAGGTCTACTCCAGAAAGCTGTTCAGTGTGAGCTCTCCGGTTTCAGCAGGGGATTTACTCTCCGAGGTTTTGGTTCTGATTCATGGCAAATTTTCACATCATTTATAGGGAACTCAGGGAACTCAGAGAACATACATATACAGGGAGTTGAAAAAGCATGTTTTCAAATCTTAAAAGGAAGGGGGATCATTTTAAAGTCTCCTCTGTTATTTATGTATAAAAAAGCCATGTACGATTGTGTTCCTAGAGAGGTCTTTGGTTCCTCTTACTTAGAATGCACTTTATGCGCAACGGTTTATTTCACTTGTAAAAAAAATATATGCAGCCCCTCTACATAAAATCTTGTAGTTACTGGATGATTTTCAGAAACCTGGTTCCTTATTACCGCCTTGGCCTCGTCTATGAGCGTGCTCCCAATGGACCACTGCTGCATCTCAACCTTCATTTGTGATTCTTCTTGGTGGATTCTGAGGGACAAGGCTGTGTACTTGTCATCAAACTTCCGCCTTTGGAAATCATCAGTTCTGGCCAGGGGTAGCATGGCTGAAGGCTTGTTTGTCCTGAGGGAGTTCAAAGTTTTCTCCCCGGCGCCTTCACGGTTCGTGCTTTCCAAAGTAAGTCTGCAGCCCCACTGGGACTTTAACCTCCTCTCCTGGGCATGCACGTGCCAGCAGGGTGAGGCTCTTGCCCACCTTCCCAGAGGAAGAGCCTTCCATTCCAAATGAAACGTCAAAGTATTAATTTTTAAACTCCCACACCTGTCGCGGTACATGTCGCTTTGGGCTTCTGAACTTCATGAGTGTTGACAGAGATGGACGACACGTCCTAATCGAGGGCTGGCACCTGCAGCTTGACAAGTGCTGGGTTCTTTATTCACACTAGCAGATGGCCTCGCTCCCCAGTCCACAGAACGCGGGGTCCCAAGAGGGTGACGGGCCTGCACACCGGGGTCCAAAGAACGTCTCCTCCGCTTGCTCTCTTCCCATCTCCGTTCAGCCACTCTTGCAGTCCCCGCACCCCTAATACATTGAAATAGTTCCATCTTTGTAAGCCCCTAAGAGAAACAGAAAAGAAGAGACAGAATGGGGACAGGAAGAAGAAACGTAGAGGGAAACAAGGGAAGAGTATGAAAGGAGGGGGGAAAGAAAGGGAACAAATATTTGAACTCATTGAAGTAAAATCTCAAAATTTTTCTATTAGGTCTTCAGATCATTTATCTGCTCAATATTGCAGTTTAATCCATTATTAAAATGCAATAGCTTTGTGTCGACATTGTGTCCATACACTGATAGGAATACAAAATTCACCCACACCCTTGGATTTGTGTTATCTGCTATAACGTTGACTAAAATTATTCTCAGATGAGATCAAAAAGGGCTCCAGTGACGATTTACCATTACTTGTAAGTACAAACCTACACATACTTAGCACTGCCATATATGAGGCACACATATACACCTGGTCATATTGGTGTGGGCAGACATTCAAGACTTGCTCATTTATGGTCTTAAATAAGTGGACTTATTTACACAACCCAATGAAAAGTTTCATTTTATATATATACACATATATATATATGCATATATATAAGGAATATATATATGATATATATCTTATTTTAAACATACAATATTTTAAAACACAGAATCATTTCATATATTAATTAATGCAATAATTTGACTTTTTCCATAAACTATTCTGTAGCTATTTTGAGGGTCAATAATGACTACTTTGAGGGCCAATGACAACCAAGAACATTTGACTCAGATTAGAGTTTCAGACCTAATTTTACTGCTTCTTACATGTGTGATCTCGATAAAGTCATTTAAATTACAAATCAGTAAGGAGGAAAAAAGAGGTTATCCCATAGCAAATTGGGCAGATATTTTGAATAGGCACTTCTCAAAAGATGCCATCTAGATCATTTATAACCATCAAGGAAAGTCAAGGCAGAACCGTAATAAAATAACCACTACACAATCTAGAGAATGGCTAATATCCGAAAGCCTGCCAATTCTTTCAAGGTAATTCCCATAAATTTCCAGGACAGCTAGGCATTCAAGATGAGAGAAGAGATGAATCCCAGGGTGGAAAATCTTACATAGCTCCCATTTCATTCATCCCAGCAAACAGCTCCTCCTTCAATTACATCCTGAAACCCTCAGGGAAGAACCAAATATTAGGGAAGATGATGTCATTCCTCAACACTAGGGGTTTAGGTGGGGACAGAGAAGGGAATGTAAGATGTTAGTCCACCTTTACCTGCATTTGTTTTTTCATCTCCTGATCCCGTAGGGCCTGGCACTATGTATTAGAGCCAAGGACACTTTGCTGTGGGCCTTCAGTGAAGTCCGGGGCAGTGGTCCAAAGTGAGGGAAGAGCAGAACCGAAGTAATTTTTTTTTTTTTAATGTTCCTTCTCAGGGTAGCTGCTGATGGTCTTCCTTCCCTGGTTGCAGAACTGCCTTCGGTTTCTATAGTTTTCTCACTTGCTGTGTTGCTGAGACCCTTGTTGTTTGCTGTAGTACGTGTTTTACTCTATATTTTTTTAAGGGTTGCTTTTTGTTTGGATGGCTGGTGGCAGAAAGAGAAACCCAGGTTGGCAGGATGGAGAACCTGCAGCAGCATCTGCTTGGGCGTATCTGGGCTTGACAAGCAGATGCTAACATGGTCCCCAATCCTGGAAAATTACAGAATTTATTTTATGTTACGTCCACAGTAGATTGTGTAGATCAAGCCAGAGTCTGAAACAAACCTACTAGGGAGAATCCAAACCAAGAACTCAGGTGTAAAAAATAGAGGAGAAAGTGCAAAATTGTGTAGCCAATACAATCCACATGAGCGGGGGTGGGATATATTTAGCATTTCATCCAAGTTTAAACAAACTGAGCATGTGTACTGATGCTTAGCATTATGTAACTACTGAATGAAGTCAGTTATAGGACTTAAAAAAAATAGTTCTTATTTCCCACCTTTAACATTGCTAAGCATCAGTTTTGTGTCATATACTCTTCCAGGCTAGTGGGAACACTGTAGACCAGGTCACAGCCCTGACCAGGAAGCCAGTCATGGAAAATGCAAGGTAAAGAAGTATGTACACTAGTATGCAGACTCATGAGGCTCCTAGGTGGCTCAGTCAGTTAAGCATCTGTCTTTGGCTCAAGTCATGATTTCAGGGTCCTGGGATCAAGTCCCACATCGGGCTCCTTCCTCACCAGGAAGAAGCTCTCTCTCTCCCTCAAATAAATACATACGTACATCCATACATACATACATAAAATCCTTAAAAAATTAAAAATAATATACAGACTCATGTGCTCCAATTTCACGTTGATTGGATTAATCATGAATGGAGGATTGAGTCTGGTACAAAGATAGGATATCTTCCACCATAAAAAATGACAAAGAATAGAGGATTAGTGGTAAGAAGCAGGGGGGAGTTGATTCTTAGGTTAGAAACTCGCCAGATTGTCTATTCTGAGTGAGGAGGTGGCAAAAAAATGGGCAGTCTAAAAAAAGAGTTAAAGGTTTCAAATATCAAAGGACAGAGGAAGAGCGAGGAGTATGGAAACAGAGAAGTACTGTCAGACAACAAGACCAGTTGGGGTTGAAAATCATGAATTTGCGGTGAACCAACATGGGTAATTTTGTGATGTTTTTTGCCACTTGCAACTATCCAGATTAGAGTCATCCATGATTGAGGCTGATTAAAAGAAAACAGAGGATGATTTGGGGATACTGGGGCAAGACAGGTAATCGATCTGTTGTAAAATGAAGTGTGGACGCCACACGGAAACCTTTTGTTGCGTACATCTTCACAGCCAATGACGCGATCTATCAGATCGAGAAACCGCCACCCACACAACGTTAGCTGGGGTGACCTTCTATTGGTTGCACGGTATCCATTTCGGTTTGTAAAAACAGGTCCGGTTAGAAATTAAAATAAAAATGTGTGCAAGATAATTGGCTCAAAGCCTTTGTGACACCACCTTTTGGTTTCATACTTTACAAAAAGACTTAAGAGAGCTACCAAATTGGGTACTTTAAGAAGCCGTTACTAAGATTTGACCTTTCAAGTGATGAAGCAGCTTGAAAATAAGAAAGGTTTGGGGCGTGTGGGTGGCTCAGTGGGTTAAAGCCTCTGCCTTCAGCTCGGGTCATGATCTCAGGGTCCTGGGATTGAGTCCCGCATCGGGCTCTCTGCTCAGTAGGGAGCCTGCTTCCTCCTCTCTCTCTGCCTGCCTCTCTGCTTACTTGTGATCTCTGTCTGCCAAATGAATAAATAAAATCTTTAAAAAAAAAAGAAAATAAGAAAGGTTTACATGGGTTGATGACTTCAGTGCCACCTCATTAACGCACAGAGAAATACTTCCCAAGATATTTAAAGAAGAGCTAAAAAAAAAAAAAGGTGCTAACAATCTGTGGCTAACGTCTCATCTCAGAAAATGTATTTTATGACCACAGTGAACCCAAAGAGTAAAAATAATAAGTCTGGGTTCTAAGTTTGTAGCTTTTGTTTCTTACTTCTAGGGAGCAAACACACTACAATTTGGGTCCTCTCGGGTTAAGAGTAAACACAGTGGAACTAAAGAGCCGCTTAAAGTGATTACGACTGAACCAAGCAAAACACTATCAGTCCTGGTGGCAGTGAGAAACAGACGTGCGGTCGCTAGTGGCTGTTGGAAAGAGCCTCTTAGCGGGACAATTCAAACCTTGGAACGCTAGTTTGGGGGTATCACTTGGTACTTTGAGTCTCAGAGAAGCTATCAACTCTGGTTCTGAAAGTTTCCGAATCAGCAGATCTGTTTTATGTTTTTTTAGCAGGGTAGCGTTCATCAGGGAGCGAGGCCAACAGATCAAAGTCAGAAAATGTGCTTAAAAGTGGATACCATGTGTAGCTACCGACTAGCTAGGCAGTCTCAAAAAGGCTTCACTTTCTTAGCCTTCATTTCTTCCAACTATGAAATCAAAGAATGCTGGTCAGTAATTTCTAAACGTCCTTTCAGTCCAAATGTTATGTTCCCTTTAAAGATAGTACTTTGGGGCACTTGGGTGGCTCAGTGGGTTAAGCCTCTGCCTTCGGCTCAGGTCATGATCTCAAGGTCCTGGGATCGAGTCCCGCATCGGGCTCTCTGCTAGGCAGGGAGCCTGCTTCCTCCTCTCTCTCTCTCTCTGCCTCTCTGCCTACTTGTGATCTCTGTTAAATAAATAAAAACCTAAAAAAAAGTAAAGATAGTACTTTGTGGGTTGTACATATTATCCCTCAACAGTGACTAGTCTAGCTCTTGAATAAAAAGAAAGTGGCTTATTCTGATGGTATCTGAAGAGGGTGATCTGATAGGTCTGTGACTGGAAAACACAGAGCTTAGTTTTGTGTCTGTTAATTACCTCCAGTGGTATTGAGCATCTCCATACTGGTGGCCTTGGAATTAACATATATCCTTCCTGTTGCTGGATCACGATACGATAATACATACGAAAGAACTTTGATCAAATAACGTGATATGATAATAATGGACTACAGCAATGTCCAAGATTAGGATTCTGGGCAGTTTGATCATGCGTCATCATTAACCTATGGAAGCCCAGGGCCTAGGCAGCTGCATTGGAGTTTAACAGTCAGTATTTATAGGTCCACCAGGAAAAATTGGATTATATGAAGTAGATCTGTTAGACTGATTCTCCCCCAAATGAATCTTTCAATAAAAAAAGTCCCAGCTAATATCCCTGAAGCTTTGTTTGGGTAACCTTATAGGTTGATAGTAAAATTCATTTGGATGAGAAAACGGGAAGCAACAGCCTAGGCAATTTTGAAAAAGAACAGTGGTGAAAGCATAGCCAGGCTGGTGGGTGAAGAGGTCTGTTCCACGTGGTAACAAGACATTTTAGAGGTGGTCATTAAAATTTGGTCATTTTGGCATAAAACTAGGCACAAAGACCACTAGTGCTGACTTGAGAATCTATTTAATTTGCCAATTTAAAATATTAAAATGGAAGAAATCGGAAAAATTTTGCTGCCTGGTGACCCTTCACTGTCCTTTTTTTAAAAAAAAGTTAGCATCCTGACATTCACAAAATTCTAAATGCAAAGGAACAAAAACTGTGAAAATAATACAACAGAATGCAGCAGCATATGCTCACTAACTTGATCTTGATTGGAGTATGTGCTCTGTGAAAACACAAAACGCAAAAGCCAGGGTGCCCTGGTGCTTCAGTCCGTTGGGCATCTGACTCTTGGTTTCGGCTCAGGTCCTGGTCTTGCTGTGGTGGGATCGAGCCCTACGCAGGGCTCCCCTCTCTGTGGAGTCTGCTTCACACCCTTTCTCCCACTCTCCCCCCTCCTCCTCTGCTTCTCCTCTCTCTTCTCTCTAACTCACACTCTCTCTAATAAATCAATAGAGTCTTTTTAAAAAAAAATTCCAAAAACCAGAAAGAAAAAGAACTGGAGAAACATAGGGAAATGCTAAATAGAAACTCTCAAAATTAAAAGATGATTTGCAAACTAAAACTATTTATATCCTCTATACCAAATGAGACATTAGAAATTCAGAAAAGCTGGAGGGAGGGAGAAAGGGAGAGAGAGAGAGTGGGGGAAGAAGGTAGGAGGGAAGTTTCCCCTCACGAGAGGGGAAACATAAACATGTCTGTAGATACGTTGTATATATCGTGTTTACATTTCCATATTTATTTCGATTTACATATTTTTTATACCTGGTATGAATTTTTACATATTATACATATACTGATAAACCCTTGGTAACTGTCCACATTTGGGTATCAGTTCTGGGAGAATGAAACCGGAAGTTAGGAGTTAAAAACTAATGGCAAGTCTCATCTTGCAAAAAGCCTGAGGCTGGAAAGTAGCGTTGAAACAAAACAAAGTGTTTGTTTGTTTTGTTTTTTTCTCTAAGCAAGCAGGGTCTTTAGAGTCTGGAGCCTGCTGACCTTATGACATGACGTTCCTTTCACACACGCAGGTTTAGAAGACGGTGCTTACGAAGGAGCCCGCCTGGGCAGAGGACTGTAGACTGAGGGCGGGGTAAATGTCGATGGCACATCTGTTTACCTGGCATCCCGATGGACAAAGAGTGTTCTCGAGGCTTCCGAAGGACTTCTGGCCGTTACACGAACAGGAGAGGGTTACCGTTGAGGCACATTTGCTTGTGTGTCTAAGTTTAGCTGGAACTGAACGATTTTGTGGGAGAGGCAGAAAAGTGGCCATATGTGATTTTAAATTCTCTTCACGATTGACTTTGTGATATTTTATTCCTGGGAATGCAAAGGCAAATAAAATAACATCAAATCAAAATAAAGTTTTCGGATGATGTGGTTTGGCTTAATCAAGCATTTAAATACATTCAAAGCTTTCTATTTAGGTTATGTGAATTTTAAAAATACAATCTTATGTCAAGGTAGACCCAATTTCCATCTATTTCTCTTCTCTTCTTATGCATTCTAAGATACTGTTACAGCTATTTATGCGAAAATAGCACCTTTAATCGTACTTCAGATTTGCCAAAAAACAGTTAATAGATTTTATGGAATTCGGTCAGGGCTAAATTTATAGGAAGAGCTCATGGTGGTCTTATGTACACAAGTTTGTTTTGCTTTAAACGTAATTAGATTTCATTATGTGCCCAGTAAACATTTTATGGAGGGTTTCACAATGTCCACGGCCATAGAGCTATTTTAACAGCCAAAACATTTGTTGAGCTTCGATTCTTTTAGTCATGTTAGTCATGGGAAATCTGAGTGTTTGGGAACTGGAGGCACAGTGTGCTTCAGGCCAGAGAAAGTAGCCTGGGGGTGGCCTCCCCCTCTCTGCCCGGGGGTCTGCGCTCCTGGGAGGTAGAGCATGCTCTCTCCCGCCCCCAGAGCCATCTCCAGGCAGGATGTCAGCAGAATGTTCTGGCTGCACTGGCGGAGTACCCATCCCATTCCCCGCACCCTTTTCCTTCTCCTCCTATGTGCCCACAGGCTAGCGCCACCTCCACTCCCACCAGAGAGCAATGACCTGCCTCCGACAGGAAATGGTAGTCTAAGGCTTAGAATAAATCAGGCTCTGGAGCCTCTGTTGGCCTTTGACCTGCCTTTTCCAATTCCTTTCATATCCCACATGCTCCAGGAGTGACTTGCTATATTCCCACCGCTCCTGGCTTTCACATGACCCTGGTGGGACTCCCCTCACCTTCAATACTCTCCCTCTCTTCCTCCTGTGTGTGTCTCCGTGTGTTCCAAATGCTGCTGTTCTTGAGGGCCTAACTCAACCTGCACATATTTCTACGAACCTTCCTCAGCCCCCGATCCTTTTTCATTGTTAAAATCTTTGGACTATCCTTGGCACCTTCTTCTGACATCCATCACTTGCCCTGTGAGAGGCCTCGTTTCCAAAGTAGAGTCCGATAAGTGCAAGCAGATGTACAAGGGGAAGAGTGTCCCCTTATACACGCTTTGGCCACAAATACCTTTTCTCAGAGGGCTTAAGCCATGCAGAGACATGAGATAGTTATGAAGAATTGACCTCAACAACTGCCATGTATCAGGCACATTATATACATCTCTTCAATCCTAACTACAACTCTGTAGTTTAGATATTATACCAGTTTTGCAAAGGAGGAGCCTGGGGCTCTGAACGAAAGTCAAATAATATACCCAGAGCTCCAGAGGTACTAAGTATTAGAGTCAAGAGTCACTCTGCAGTCAGAGAAAGATAATTATCACTCATATGCAGAATTTAAGAAGCAGACTAGAGGATCATAGGGAAAGGGAGGGAAAAATAAAATAAGAGGAAATCAGAGGGAGACAAACCATAAGAGGCTCTTAACTCTAGGAAATAGACTGAGGGTTGCTGGTGGGGAGGGGGTAACTGGGGGATGGGCATTAAGGGGAGGCACGTGATGTAATGAGCACTGGGTGTTCTATGCAATGGATGAATCACTGACCTCTCCCTCTGAAATGATCATGCATTATAAGTTAATTAACTGAAGAAAAAGTCACGCTATGGTCATTTGGCCTGAAAGCCCATACTTTTGCCATCGCCAACTGAATACAACACATCTTCCACTAAAAGCAGCCTCATGATGCTAAATACGAATTTCTTTAATGGCACAGATTTCCTAGTTGTCCTGTTCTCATGTAAGCTGCTTGAGGACAGTCATGTCTTACACCCTCTCTTATGCCTAACGAAGCGAATAGGCTGTGATTATTGCACGCCTTATTAAGATCGCCCGAGCCAATATTTTCTATATATTTCAAAATATATATGACGAAAACTTGACTTTATACCACCTAAATAATACATGATTGTGGAAAAGAGGTCACATCATAAAATTCAAATATAGGAACCTCTTACCTGAAATATTAATAATGATCTCAACAGTTTTTTACTCCAGTGACAATTTAGCCTGAATGTTTCTGAAAATTTGATGTCTAAAGTTTAGAGAAAGCAAGAATTGATAATAAACAATGAGGAGAAATGGATAAATTGTCTGAGTCAACTCACATGAGAACTCATGTTTTAATATAGAATATCTTGGAAAATGAAACATTTATTTCATTTGAGAAAGAAAACTTCTTCCATTCGAACCAGAAATAAGCTGTATGCTGAAGAGTCAAAAGTCGTGACTGACTGACAGACTTCTCCCCGCTAAGTCTGGTTCTGGGGCAAAAGTCTTTTTAAGAGCAGTTTACTCTAAAATTCTCATCTTCTGTTTATATGGTCTGTCTTCAATTTTCATAATTCATATCCCTGGAGTATGTGTTTATATTCCCCCCCTTATCTCAAACCGGGCTGCTCACTGTTCAGAACTTAATGAGCTTCTGCAGGAAAAGCATTAGAGACATTAAACACCCACTGCAAAACTTCGTCCCAGCCTCTTTGTGTAGGTCCTTTACTCAAGTTCTTCAGCAGAATAAATATATTTGCTTGTATTTCTCCCTTTGGGCCAGCATTCACTGCTTTCTTGGCCTCCGAATGTTAAATCATGAGTTTTTAAGGCTGGTCTTGCATTCCTGCTAAATAACTTGGCTTTGGACACGTGCTCCTTCTTGAGCTACAAAACCCACTCTTCCCCACATATACTGAAAGAACAAAATATATTTACATAATATTTTAATAAATTTAAAAGTGATATTTTAAAATAAAAGAGGTAGTTCTACCTTTCTTCACAAAGATAGAAGAAAAGGGAAACACAAGGGCTCATGAGTAGGAGGAAGGGTACATTTCATGATACTTTTTAAGCTACTTTGACAGTTGTTTTCCTTACGTCTATGCAGGATATTAAAGTGTTAGCTGTATCTGTGTGTGTGTGTGTGTGTGTGTGTGTGAGATTTATTGTTGAGCCTCTTTACCCAAAAAAGCACTGCTATTTTAGTAAAGTTCAATATATTTCCTTTGGGGAAGATTAAATAAAATATGTTAACTCAGTTAAATTTGGAGTCTGATGACAAATGAATAAATGTGTTCCAATTAGGCAGGCACAGGAAATCTGTCCAGCAAAGGGCTAAACTAGGAAATCAAGTTGAATGTACACTGGCAAAATTTTGCTATTTGTTGCTTTAGAGTTCAGGGCTATGATACGCCATTAATGTTAAGTAGTAAATTAAAGTAGAAATAACTTTCCTGTATTCTGGCACACAACCCAGCTACACACCTATACACTAAAATCCAAATATACACATGAAGATATAATAAGATAAAATGAAGATAAAATTCAAGTATACAATAGGAAGATAGGATGGAGTAGTGGGGTATATTTTACATTTGATTTTGGTGTAAGACATTTAAAAAGAAGAAGGATATGTGTATTTAACCCCAATGACATGCCAAACTACCCTCTGGGACTACTTAGTTATTACCTTGTGATAATGGAACTACATTATTCTGGAAATAGGGAATATATTCTGTGTATTCTTTTTTTTAAGATTTTATTTACTTACTTGACAGTGAGTGAGCAAGCACAAGCAGGGGGAGCAGCAGAGGGAGAGGGAGAAGCAGGGAGCCCAGTGAGGGGCTTGATCCCAGGACCCCGGGCTCATCACCTGAGCTGAAGGTAGACATTTACTCAACTGAGTCATCCAGGTGCCCCCTTACTGTGTATTTTAAAAATCTATTCTCCTATGTAACGAGTAATTATAAAAATAGCTCTGGGAATTAACTTGGGGTCAAAGAAGCTCAGGTCAGTTGACTTGAGTAGGTAAAGCTAGGAAAGTAAATACTGAGGCACATTTTCATGTGTTTTGCTCGGGATCAAAACTGAGGTTGATGTCAGACACTTGGACATCCCAACTCTGTACATGTTTTGGACAGGAGAGGTTTGGGAAAAGATACTGCAGTCCCACTTCATAATCCCAGAGTGACCTAGTGGAGAGGTATACAAGGTAACATTTCTATTAATGCTAAACTCACAGATGTCCGAATATTTTCTATGTTGTGAATTTCAAATCTTTGAAAAACACACAGAAATGTAAACAAAAAACTGGAGAATACTCCATGTGCCCCAACATCTTCCTTTCATTTAACCCTCAAAGCCCGAACAAGGTTAGGCACCCTGGGAAGTAGCCCGAGTACTGCTTTTATCACGGGAACAGAAACTGAGTTCCTCTGTTGCGTCTGTTCCTCAAAGAATTGTATCTCCTGGAGGGCAACCCATGCTTCCAGACCCTCATCCTTACTGAAGGGTGAATCAGACTCAGAACAAAAACCTGGTAACAGTAAAATAATAAAATGATTCATCTCTTAATTATTCTTACATTTCCTATGAAGCTTAGTTTCCTTTTCCTAGGTGGTAAGGTTCAACAAATGATCATCTCATAAGATCAATTGTACTATGGCTCGTTTCTTCTAGGACATCCAGAAGTGCGTCTTTGGCAGGGTGTTTTTGGTTTAAGATAAATCAGAACATGATCTATTCTTTTCTCCACACCATAATGCGGTGCCATTTTCTGAACTAAAATTTGGGGTAATCCCGTTTCTGATGTCTGAAAGAATCACAGCCCAGCACTGAGGATTAGTCCACGGAATTAAAGAGGGACAGGGCTTCTCAGATGTTTGGAATTTAGTTTCAAGTAATGAACCAAAAAGGATTTAAAAACGTGATGTTCTCGGTGGTGTTGAGTTAGCAGTATTTGCGGATAAAGTTTGCATCACCTCGAAGAAACGACCTCTTTTTTTTTTTTTTTTTTAAACGGAAAACATTATCCTTCTCTGGAAAATGTAAAAATGAATCGTGCATAGGAGACACTGCATGACCTCAGACAGGAGCTGAAAAATGTGGGAAAATGAAACGTAAGACTTCCTAATATTTAAAAAAAAAGGGGGTGGGGAGAGGGGTTGGAGAACATCTCCCAGCAGAGAGAGAAATAAAAAACAACTATTTTCAAGAGTGCTCTGCAAAATGGAATATATGATTGCAGTTTCGTTTGAAGGGCTTTCTAGGTCTTTCCTAACATTCTGATCCCACTCTTGTGTCTCCAGGCCAATGTACTTCGGAGCAGCCACTCCCAGGAAGCAGCAGGAGCTGGAGATACCATCCTCTGTGGGGGTGGGGTGTACTTCTGTCCACTTTGATCAAGTGTAAATGATTGAATAGTTTAAAAATGAGTGGCTTTTAGAGAACTACTATAGGTGAGTACAACTGCACTAAAAGATCACAAGATGAGGGCAGGTTAATGTGTGTGGCAATCTAATTGTTATCGGAAAAAAATAATCTCCTGGAGCCTACAGCCGTAGAGAATTAGGCAACACGACTCTGACAGATAGGCATCAAGTTTCAGTTTGAACTAAGTGTTTTGCTTTTATCTCTATTTGTGATAACTTCTGAGGAAGCTAGGTGACTTTGACCGAATTGAGTAGAAAGTTCAGGAAGTACCTTAATTTCAATTAATGAGTCAGTCAGCCATCTTGATCTAATTCAAGTTTGGAGGACTTGGGCCCATTTTAAATATCAGTTTTCCTATCTTTTGTATCAAAGAAAATACCCAGGTCCTTTAATGTTTCCTCCTTTGATAGAAATGTTGATTTAGAGCAACTCTTGGCTAAACCTCCATGGAGACCATTTGTTTCAGATAATGCACGTATTTTGCTGTAACCTTCGACATAAATGATAATGGTAGAATTTCCTCTCGTTTTTAACTCAAACACATACAATTAAGGTTTAGAAAGGAATTTTTTTTTCCTGTGGTAGATAAAATGTGAAGGTATCAACCTCAAGTCTCTGGGGACAAGTGACCTTTTGTAAGACATCCTAGTATAACCCTGATCTTGTAAAACCTACAGTCGGCAACCTCTGTGCTCTACCCCACGTCCACACATGCACAACCTTTTCAGGAACTATCGTATCCTAAATATTACCCAAGAGATGTCCCAGATACCGCATGAAGCAGGTCCAGCCAGTCCCTGTGTAATACTGTCTCTAGGCTCCTCTTTTCACCTCCTGTGCTACTAGAAGCCTCTCGGTCTCTAAGACCCACCAGTGCTGCTTACTGCCAAAGCCCAACGAATTCTCTGGCCTTGGCCAAATGTAAAGGCCAGCTGTAGTCTAAGCAGTGGTTTAAAGAGTCCCTAACTTTTAAAATAGCTCTTAAAAAATAAATAAAACTCCTTCCCTTCCAACCTTTTTGAGTTTCACACACCTCCATTAAGTAGAATCTGGACTGAGACTACATAGCATAGGATCAAACGTCCACAGAAATAGCTCTCCCCACTGCCGATTCTCCTTTCTTGCCTGTGTGCTGGACTCTGTTCCCATAGAGCCATCTTCCAGGAAACTCCTCCGGCTCCCTTGCTGGTAGCCTTCGGTCGGGCCTCCCCAGTAAGGGGCCTGAACGGAGCTGTTTCAAAGCAATGACGGTGTTAAACCTTCAGCCATTTGTCTAGCATCTCCCTTACTTTTACAGATAAAAATCTTTCGGGGGGAAGAGAACTGTTCGGATGCAGGTGATTACTAAACGTTCCAGGTTCTCAGCTGGAGCCCTGTACCTGCTGCGGTACAATGAGATTCCACTGGTAGCTCCGGATGGATGCCAGTTCGGGCTTCCCCATGAGCTCACGCCCGTTCTTAGGTTGTCAGAGGGATCGAGATCTACGCTCTCGAGGCCACTGTTCTCTATGGGTGAGACACAGTAAGCTCATGCGGGAAGCCACACACTGCCATGCACGTGCACACTGAGATTTGTGGAGTTTCTCTCTCGACTAGGGAATTGCTACATCAGTGGTCTTCTCACCGTGTTCGGGGCGCACGTCACCCATGAGGCTCATCAAACATTCTCCAGATCTCCTGAGGTTTTGAATCCTCTGCAGCCTCATTGGTGCCAACGGAGAGGCAGAAAGGGCTGCCTTGTGATTTACTAAACCTTCCGTCAACCCTTGGGGTGTGCAGACCACAGCCTCCTGCTCACAAATCCTCAACCAATAAGGAACCCCGTTTCTGAATCCAGTCTTCTCTCCTGAGTGGACCCGGCCCGCAGCCCCCTTCTCCGGCTCTGTCTGGCATGGCCCCCCAGATGAGAATGATCTCGGGATTAAACTGATACCAGCACTCCAGGGACAGCTTCCTGAGTTTCTGCATTCTGGGATTATTTTGTGCCTTCCTACAATCTGGACACAAAACTGAATAAGGCCAGTTTCACAAGTGTGTTATCCTAAGGCATGCCTCTTTCTGCTTTTGCAAGTATCACAAGAAGAGTATGTTGTTCCTCCAGACCCAATAAATCAAGAAGTTAAAATAGTTCATCCAGAAGGTAGATCCATCTCCTAAAACGCAGCTGGCAGAAGGCAAAGCAGAAATCTCCATATATGGTGTTTCCCCTGCATTTTTGCATCTAGCTCTTAAAACGTGTCTCTTAGATACATTATATCATTTCAGGCAAGCAAAATACTGTATTTCATTTCAATACTCGAGGAAAAGGGACCCTCTCACATTTGGAAATATTCTATTCTAAATGTGGAATGATAGATGTTTGTTATGGAAATACTAAAGAAGCTATATAAAGAAGAAAAATAATTTCCTAAAATCCCATCACTGAGTGTTAGCAGTTGTTAATGTTTTGTTCCGTTTACTAAGAGTCTATCTGCATACGCACCTATCTTTAAACTGCTGTACCATATGAGAACAGTAACAGTGGTGATAAGAGCAAAAATAAAAGCTACCATTTACTGAACATTTTTACCTGTCTGGCACTGTTATCTGTGTCTTTCAAACATTAGCTCATTTAATATTCATATATCTTCCTGAAAGAAACAATATTTATACCCACTTCCATAGCAGAGAAAACAGAGGCACAGAGAAGTTAAATAATTCCTTTCAAGGTCACATTAGTATATAGCAAATTTAGAAAAAAAGTGTGCACATACACACAGAAACCTACAGATTCAATGTACACATACCCAACACAAAACTACATTTTCTCCAGCTTGTCAATAGTGAATATTTTATGGTGAAGGATTTAAAAATAATACAGGCCTATTGTGAAAAACATGGGAAAATGCACAAAAAGGAAGAAAAAAATAATCTATCCCACCATTTAAAACAAACACTATATACATCTATAAACTATTTTCTTCTATCCAGCTTGTTGTGTTTTTTGTTTTTTTAATATTTAAGTGGCTCAGTCAAATGCCTTCTTTTTTTAAGATTTTATTTATTTATTTGACACAGAGAGAGATCACAAGTAGGCAGAGAGGCAGGCAGAGAGCGGAAGGGAAGCAGGCGCCCTGCTAAGCAGAGAGCCCGATGCGGGGCTCAGTCCCAGGACCCTGAGATTATGACCCAGTGCTTAACCCACTGAGCCACCCAGGAGTCCCAGCACCTGACTTTTGATTTTGGCTCTGGGCATGATCTCAGGGTCCTGAGATCAAGCCCTGTGTCAGGCTCTGCACTGAGCAGGGACCCTGCTTAAGATTCTCTCTCTCCCTCTGTCTGCCCCCGTGCATGTACTCTCTCTCAAATAAACAAATCTTTACAAAAATATTTTAAATAATTCTACATACATAGCTTTAGATATCACTTTACTCAGCACTAAAGTGAATGCATTATTTCATCATTTTGAGGGCCATGGTACCATAACTTTTCTTAGCCCCATAATTTTGTTGGGGGTCACAGCTCAACTAGATGTCAGATGCTAGCAGACAGTAGTCACAGTAGTAGACAGGCTAAAGAAAATGTGCCTCCTGCTTAGTATTTCAGATAATCCATTAAAAGAGAAGGTATGGAAATCAGTTATGCCTGAGCTTAATAGGAATGTTTTCTGATGAAGCTGGATTGGAACTAGCCTTTTAACTTTAGGAGGAACTTGGCTTAATGACAAACCCATGGTCAGATTATTTAGCATAGTGTAGGCAAATGCACTGAGGTCAACCCAGCTCTTGTGTGTGAATAGGCCAGATAGGCCTCATATAAACTGGCATGCTGAATCGGCATGGAGAATAAACTTAGAAGTTCATATTGGAAAGAAGCAGAGCATACATCGGGATAGGATACAGGCAGATTTGGAGAACCCTGAAATCCAACAAAAGTTGCTTCTATCTATAGAATAAAAGCGTAGCTGAATAATGTATATTGTTAAATAAAGAACTTGGTAGTTCTTTGAGATGACTTAAATTGATCTATATTTGCTGAGGTGATAAGAGATCTCACCCTAAAATCCTTTGTTCCTGGAGGTGGAAGGAGCAGACTATTTTGTGAGTATATCCAAGAATGTCTGCCCCTTGAAAATAGAAACTTACTTCATTTTAGCCAATCAGCCAATCTGTGTTAAGTGAAATGCTTAACCCATTCTCTTTTAATGTCATTTACCAATAGGATTTGAATTAAGTCTGTCCTTTATTAGTATAAATACAGAAATCCTAAGTGAGACATTAGCAAATTAAATCTAGAGGTTAATATAAAAAGACTAATGTACACAAACTAGTGGAGTTTATGTCAGGTATGCAGGGGCAAATTAAGATGAAAAAAGTCAGGTTAGAGGGGCAAGATGGCAGAGAAGTAGGAGACCCTGTTTCAACTGGTCCCTAAAGTGAGCTAAATATCAACACCCATGAAATCAGCCTGAGATGTAAGATTATATGCTGGATCTCTACGGGGGCAGAAGACACCAGCAGAGAGGTGGTGACTTCCGATTGCTCCGAAGCATTCCAGGGTGCACCTTGCCTGGATCGTGGTTGATCTATTCAGCTAAAAATCCCTTCAACAACCTCTCACCAAAATGACTAGGAGGAGGAACACCCAACAGAGGAAAAATTCAGAGACTGTGCCCTCTCCATCATATCTATTGCATATGGACATAAATAGTATGTTGGAAAGGGAATTCATGGTAACAATCCAGGCAATGGCTAGGTTGGAGAAAACCATTAGTGACAACATAGAATCTCTAAGGGCAGAAGTGAGAGCCACCAGGGCAGAAGTTAAAAATGCTATCAATGAGGGGCACCTGGGTGGCTCAGTGGGTTAAAGCCTCTGCTTTCGGCTCGGGTCATGATCCCAGGGTCCTGGGATCGAGCCCAGCATTGGGCTCTCTGCTCCGTGGAGAGCCTGCTTCCTCCTCTCTCTCCCTGCCTGCCTCTCTTCCCTACTTGTGATCTCTGTCAAATAAATAAATAAAATATTTTAAAAAATGCTATCAATGAGATCCAATCTAATCTAAATAACAGCTAGGGTAACAGAGGCAGAAGATAGAATTAGTGATCTAGAGGACAAATTATAGGGAAAAAGGATCAGGAAGAGACATGGAACAAACAGCTTAGAAGCCATAAAAACAGAATTAGGGAAATAAATGATGCCACGAAACTTTCCAACATCAGAATTATTGGGATCCCTGAGGGGATGGAAAAAGAAGACTAGAAGATATAGCTGAACAAATTCTGGATGAAAATTTTCCCAGTCTGGGGACTGGAACAAGCATTCCTGTCCCAGAGGCAGAAAGAAAACCCCCAGGATCAACAATCTAGAAAGACCTTGAGGCACTTAACTGTGAGACTGACGAATCATAATTTTAGACAAGAGCTTCTGAGGGCAGCTAGGGGGAAGAGTCACCTTCTGTACAGAGGAAGGTCCATCAGAATAACATCAGATCTGTCCATAGACACCTGGCAAGCCAGAAAGGGCTGGCAAGATATATTCAGGGCACTAAATGAGAAGAACATGCAACCAAGAATACTTTATCCAGCAAGGCTGACATTCAAAATGGATGGAGAGATAAAGAGCTTCCAAGACCGGCAAGGTTTAAAAGAGCATGTGACCACCAAGCCAGAACTACAAAAAATATTAAGGCGGGGGGGAGGGCTTCTATAAAAGAAGAAAGAACCGAAATTAAGGAGTCAATCCCATTTACAATTGCACCCAAAACTATAAGATACCTAGGAATAAACCTAACCAAAGAGGCTAAAAATC
>PISX010024077.1:16299-28670 GCA_004024625.1 Mellivora capensis | reverse complement strand
TAAAAATGGGCAGAGGACCTGAATAGATATATAGATGGCCAAAAGACACATGAAAAGATGTTCATCATCACTAATCATCAGGGAAATGAAAACCAAAACCACAATGAGGTATCACCTCACACCTGTGAGAATGGCTAAATCACATACAAGAAATAACAAGCATTGGTGAGGGCACAGAGAAAAAGGACTCCTCATGCACTGTTAGTGGGAATATAAATTGGTGCAGCCACTGTGGAAAACAGTATGGAAGTTCCTCAAAGTATTAAAAATAGAACATAATTCCAGTTCTGGGTATTTACCTAGAGAAAATGAAAACACTGATTTGAAAAGATACATGCACCCCTATGTTTATTGAAGCTTTATTTACAATAGCCAAGATATGGAAGCAATCTAAGTGTCCATTTATATATGGGGAAATAATAGCATGAAAAATTGATAGGGAAACTTTGGTGTACACACACACATGCACAATCACACGAGTAAGCGTGCCATAGGATATTATTCAGCCATAAAAAAGGATGAGATCATTCCATTTGCAATAACCTAAATGGACCTAGAGGGTATTATGCTAAGTGAAATAAGTCAGACTGAGGTAAATATCATATAATGTCACTTATATATGGAATCTAAAAAACAAAAGAAATGACTAAACAAAAAGCAGAATAAGACCTATAAATACAGAGAATAAATCTATGGTCTTCAGAAAAGATCAGGATAGTGAGGGATGGGCAAAACAGGTGAAGGGGAGTGGGAGATACAGGCTTCCAGTTATAAAATAAGTAAGTAACAATAATAAAAGGCACAGCATAGGGAATATGGCTAATAATAGTGTAATTTTCCTTTTGTCTCTGAGACTTGTAAGTTTTACTATTAGATGACAGGATGTTGACCTATTTTTATTGATTTTGAGAGGGGTTCTCTGTGCCTCCTGGATTTTGATGCTTGTTCCCTTCCCCAAATTAGGGAAGTTCTCTGCTATAATTTGCTTCAATATACCTTCTGCCCTCTCTCTCTTTGTTCTTCTTCTGGCACCCCAATTATTCTAATTTGTTTTGTCTTATGGAGTCATTTATCTCTCGAATTCTCCCCTCGTGATCCAGTTGTTGTTGATCTCTCTTTTTCTCAGCTTCTTTATTCTCCATCATTTGGTCCTTTATCACTAATGCTTTCTTCTGCCTCATTTATCCTAGCAGTAAGAGCCTCCATTCTTTATTAGACCTCATTAATAGCTTTTTTTATTTCAACTGGGTTAGATTTTAGTTCTTTAATTTCTTCAGAAAGGGGTTTTATTTCTCCATAAAGGGATTCTCTAGTATCTTCTATGCTTTTTTCAAGCCCAGCTAACATCTTTATCATCGTCATTCTGAAATCTAGTTCTGACTTACTAACACCCATATTGATTAGGTCCCTAGGAGTCAGTACTGCCTCTTGTTCTTTTTTTTTTTTTTTTTTTTTGAGATGATTTGAACAAAATGTTCAAAGGGTAAAAACAACCCCAGAAAAATATACACTAGCCAAATCAGAAGAGACCAAACCCAGGGGGAGAAGAAAGGAAAAGAATATATACATATACATATACATGATTAGGCTGGTGAGTAGAATAGAGCCACACACTTGATTTTGGGTGTATTTTTTTCTGTTAGAAGAAACTGCCTCCAAAAATTTTAAAGAAAGAAAAACTTACATACATACAAAAATAAGGGTAAACATGATGAAGGGATGGAATATGACTGTAAAGATGAAAATTAAAAATTATTTCAAAGAAGGAATTGATAAGAAGTTGGTTGGAAAAAGAAGAAAAAAGGAGAGAATGTGATCAGGCTGTAGACTAGAACAAAGCCATATGCTAGATTTAGATATTTTGGTATATTAGAAGAAACTGTATCCCAAAATTTTAAAGAAAGATAAATGTATATGTATATAAGAAATAAGTTTAAATACAATGATGGGATAGAATATGACTAAAAAATGAAACTTTAAAAAGATTTTTTAAAAGGTATTGATAAGATAAAATAGTTAAAAGAGGTTAAAATAGAAAAGAGGAAAAATTCAAAAAATATAAAATTAACTAAAATTTAAAAATTTAACTTTGAAAGACTAAAGAATCATGGTTAAAAAAAAGTCATGAATTCTAAGTGCTGTCTTCCCCTAGCACTGGTGTTTTGCAGTTCTCATTGATCAGTAAACTTGGTCTTGGCTGGATGTTCTTACTGATCTTCTGGCAGAGGGGCTCATTGCAGTGATTCTCAAATGTCTTTGTCTGAGTCGGAATTGCACCACCCTTGCCAGGGGCCAGGCTAAGTAATCTGCTTGATTTTGGTCTCAGGAGCTTTTGTTCTCTGAACAGCTTTCCATACAGCTTTGGAGGAGAAGAATGAAAATGGCAGCCTCCCAATCTCCAGCCTGCTAGGAGCCAAGAGCTCAGGGTCCCACTCCTCAGTGTGTCCTCCGAGAAAAGCAGTCAATCCCTCCCATCTCCCTGGTCTCCGGCCGTGCTCCAAACTCACCTGGCCTGTGACTGAGTCTTTCTATCACAGGCACACAGCCCCGTTTGGAGTCTCCAAACCCAGCAGATTCCTGCAGCGGGCTGCCAAGCCACCCCCCCTGGGGGGAGGGTCTCCCCAGATCTGCCACTTGTGGGGTCCCTGCTCAAAGAGCAGTGGTCTGCTGTGCCTCAGATCATGGTTTAAGGTAACCCCAAGCTGATAGCCCCTCCTCGGCTCTGTCTCTACAGCCAGCTTCCCTGCTCATATGCCTGGCAGCTCTGCCACTCTCAGACACCCCCGGTCCTTCTGTGACCCCTGAGGGTCCTGAGACCATGCTGTCCCCACAAGGGCTCCACTCCCCGATCTCCCCACTCCCACCCCCCCACTTAGCGTCTGAAGCAATGTACCTCAGTGCAACAAACTTCTAAAAGTTCTGATTTTGTGCTCCACTGCTCCACCACTTGCCAGGAGCTGGCCCTTCCCCCCGTGGCCTATCTTCCCATCGTTGGGGATTCACTTCTCTGCACATCCTACCTTCCAGAAAGTGGTCGCTTTTCTGTTCCTAGAATTGCTGTCATTCTTCTCTTTGATCTCCTGTTGAGTTTGTAGGCGTTCAGAGTTGTTTAATAACTATCTAGCTGAATTCCTGGGACTAGACAAAATTTATGTCTCCTACTACTCCGCCATCTTCTCTGTATTCAAATTTAAGAAAAAAAATTTTAAAGAGAGACACACCAGTTTTAAGAAGTTTAGAATGGGGGCGCCTGGGTGGCTCAGTGGGTTAAGGCCTCTGCCTTCGGCTCAGGTCATGATCCCAGGGTCCTGGGATCGAGCCCCGCATCTGGCTCCCTCAGCAGGGAACCTGCTTCCTCCTCTCTCTCTGCCTGCTTCTCTGCCTACTTGTGATCTCTGTCAAATAAATAAGATCTTTAAAAAAAAAAAAGTTTAGAATGAATTGGAAGGATAAATATCAATAAAAGGTAATATGTGACAAACACACAAAAGATATTCTTACAGACAGTTCACTCCATAAATAATGTTCTCATCTCTGATCCCTTGACAGTCTGGTTTTACTCACTTTTGCTTTTCCTCAGTGTGCTATCCTGAGATTGAATGGTCAGTCACAGAAGTGCTACATACCTCTATCTGTAGGCCTAACACTCTTGGATCAATGTTGCAAGGACACTGGAGCAGGGAAAGCAGCAATGAAAATAGGACACTGGTCTCCAGAAAAAGCGACCCCTTGCGATGCCCAAGACACTCACTCCATAGTGCTTCGAGATTGTGCTCTTTAAATGTGGGGATCTGTGCCAGAATTGAATTTCAGTGCCCCAGTTGGTGTCAGCATCCTTTTAAATTGTTATAACTTTTACAAGCTTTCTTTCATTGGTATATTTTCCTATTTATGAAAATTACTTGAGAATCTTGTGGTGCAGTGGAATACATCATCACTTTTTTCCAATAAAATTAATGGCTTTTTTTTTTTCAACTTAACAGCTTTTAACTTCGTGGCAGGGTTTTCAAGAACAAATTAAAGTCAGTAAAAAAAGGATAAGATTATTTAGAAAGCCTATAATGAAGGACCCAAATGAGGAGCACTCAATGTTATGATTTGCTCCCTCAGTAATAAAGAAGATAGAATACTCAGGAAAT
The DNA here is from genome assembly GCA_004024625.1 of Mellivora capensis. Taxonomy (NCBI): domain Eukaryota; kingdom Metazoa; phylum Chordata; class Mammalia; order Carnivora; family Mustelidae; genus Mellivora; species Mellivora capensis. The sequence continues at coordinate 24,531 of PISX010024077.1, read as the reverse complement.
AGATAACAAAGTCTCATGACTGTGTGGAGAACTTTAAAGGAAATTGTGTTTAAAGAGATTACCTACAAGAAAAGTTCCATATTTGAACTCATTTGCACAAACCTTTTCCTGTGGTGATTGGCTGAATACATCATCCGTGCTAGATGTCCACACAATCTTCATGAATAGTAATAGGAGTTAATTAGCATCAAAGGAAGAACAGATGCACAGATGTCATCACAAAATGGAGTTTGTGGATATGTAAAAAGAGAACACAAAGTAGACCAGACTCAGTCTATGAAGTTCAGCTAATGAGATTGCCAAGAAACAGGTTCCATTTCTTATTTTGTGCTTTTATTGATTTGTCTCTGCTGCCATGAATGTTTATCACTTTGTCAACTATTGCTTTAATGTGTAATCTCTTTATTATTTAGGAAATAAAACAAAACCTCCTTTAGCATTAATATAATGAGATATTATTATTTATGGCTAACTGTTAGTTTTAGTAACCTGCATATCTTTGGTTCCCTGGGTGAAGACTTATTGATTTTTGTAGCGCCTGCTGTTAATGCTTAATGTTTGGTGATGGAGGCTCAGCTAGAAGCTGTTTACACAATCAGTGTAATTATTATTGGGTTGTATAATGTGTATTTGGCTACTGGTACTTATACTCTTACAACTTTATTAAACAAAACTGTTCTTTCCTTTCATTGCTACATCATCGAAAACCATAAACACACAGAGATCCTATTCTGAAACCCAGATTATACGAGTAAGAAGTTAAAATGTCAGCTCCTGAATTTGAACATGTCCTAAACTATGTTCAGAGAAATCAGTGATATCCCGCATTACTGGCCCCAGAACCATGGTAATAGACAAACAGAAAGAAGGCATTGTTTTTTAAAAGATTTATTTATTTACTTACTTATTTTAGAGAGAGTGTGTATATATGAGCAGGGGGAGGGGCAAAAGGAAAGAGAATCTTGAAGCACACTCCCCGTTTAGTGTGGAGCCCTCAGTGGGGCTTGATCCCAGGACCCCGAGATCATGACCTGAGCTGAAATCAAGAGTTGGCTTCTTAACTGACTGAGCCACCCAGGCACCCGAGAAGGCATGATTTTTCTCTTAAAACTAGCCCCACTCTCTCCCTGCCTGTGGACACTTCACTCCTCCCTTTCCTCCAGACCTCAGCCACTCTGTTCAATCTCTATCAATGGACATTCACCCTGCCCCTTTTCTTATTGGTAAACACTATTATGGAGATACTTTAAGATTATGTGAATTAACAAAGTCTTACAATAAAACAGCTGAGTGGCACCCCGCTGTCTGACCAAGGGAGCTCACTAATGATATCAAAATCACTGGTGACACTGGAGGAGTCACCCACAGCAAGATGGGAGGGTGAGGGTCTGAGGAAAGGAGCCCAGGAAAGTAACCAATGGCACACATCCCAAAGTGAAGACAATGTTGGGTCATTTTAGCCCAGAGCACAGCTTCCTTAAATGTGTCCTTTGAACTGTAGGAATGTAGTCCACTTGAGATCCACACCAGCCATTTCCAGATCCAGTAACATTTTAGTCCCTGCTCCAAGATCAGTGATTCTCAAATACACAGGCAGACGGGGATCTCTTTCTAGGCAGAATGAAAAGGTGTCCAGAGCCTAAGGGGACTAAGAACAACAGGGGCAATTGGGGTGGGGGCTGGGGGGGATGGTGTGGTGGCAGAAGAGATGGAGGGGAAAGGAAGGCACTATGGTTATACAGGCCTTCCATACATCCGTCAGGGAATCCAGCATTTGTTCATAGGAATCAGCTCGAGGAAGTGGTCACCATCAACACACATAACGAGTTAAATTTAACAAAAGGATTTTCAGTAAACAAAAGTAAGCCTGGCTTCTTTAAATTATGTTCTAATTAACCAAATGGCTATAAATTGAGACATTAAATGATAATTAGCCTATCTAGATTAAGCTTGTCACTTCTTTTTTTTTTTTTTTTTTTATTTGTCAGAGAGAGAGGGAGAGAGAGAGCGAGCGAGCACAGGCAGAGGCAGAGGGAGAAGCAGGCTCCCTGCCGAGCAAGGACCCCGATGTGGGACTCAATCCCAGGACGCTGGGATCAAGACCTGAGCCAAAGGCAGCCGCTTAACCAACTGAGCCACCCAGGCGTCCCAAGCTTGTCACTTCTAATCTCAATTGTCTTAAAGCTCTGAAAGACAATGGACACCTGTAACTAGCACAGGTAATAATCTAATCTTGGCTCCTAAATAGCTTTGACTCCTGTACAACATATACTCGGTGATATCAACGAATTGAGCCTTTAATTTTCTAAATTAAGCTTTGAAAAACATCTAGTAGCTCAGCCTTCTTTTCCTTTTTCCTTTTTTCAACTTCTGTGGATATTCAGGGAATTTGAACACCTCGTTAAACCCTTCTTATTATACCCTAGAAGAGCTTTGTTTTGCCTATCTAAAAATCCACATCTCTAAGGCACCAATTATTAAGGATAGTTTTCAACAAGAACTATGTCCTAGGCAGAACTTATGCAAAGCAGACTGCTTTAAAACTGTCAGGGGCATTAGCCATGGAGATAGCTGTCCAAGGCTATGGTCTCTGGCCTTTCTGTAATGGTAAAAGAGGGCCCATAAAAAGTGAAGACACACTGATGCCCAGCCAAATTAAAGTCAATCAAATCTGCTCATTCATTCAATCAACAAATTTTTACTGCATGCCTGCCCTGTGAAAAGTGTCATGTCAGGCACTATCAGGATCTAGATGGAGTGGAATTAATTCAGAGAACACCAGAGATAGCTTTAAATCATATCCTATGAGGGACAGTTGAAATAATCACAAATTAACCTGAACTAAGATTCTGGAAAAACACAAGAGCCCCAGGCCTAAGTATTTAACTTTTTTTCTTGCAGAAAAAAGAGATTAGACTTCTTTTGTCCCAGACCACAAAGAAGTAGAATCAGTGTGTGGAAATCAATGGAAAGAATCATAACAAGGCTAAGAAAGAACTTGCTACCAGAGCAGTCTAAAAATGGAATGAGCTGTTTGGGAAGGAGCAGAAGCCTCATTAGCAGTATTGGTGGCTGGGCACTATAGACTGCAGTACTCACTGGATACCCCGTCCCAAAATAAATCTTAAATCTGACTGCTTCAAATCAAATTACCTGTAAATTCTATCACCCAAAGACAATTACTGCTAATATACTGGTATATTTCCTTGTATTTTGTGCCATTTTGTTTTTTACCACTGTGAAATTGTACATGTGCAATTTTCTACTTTGTATTGAAATTTATTTCTCTAGTAGGTTATTTTAAAAACTACTAAAATTTACCAAAAAGCTTTTATAAATGCTGGACATTTATAGTTTAATGTTAACAGCAGTTCCGGAGATACTCTAGTTTGAACCTCACTTACAATACTATCTTGGTAAAGTTACTTATTCTTTTTGCCTCAGTTGCAAAATAAAGGAGCTATACCTCTCAGAGTTGTCGTATTAAAGAGTCTGATTCCAGTAAAGCATTAAGAATTGTGCCTGACACAATACATGCACTTAAAAATTTTACCAATTATAGGTAAAAGTCTGAAAATCCATGGAGAAAAATTGTGAGATTTTGAAATGGACCAAAAGTTTGCTGGATGTCTTTCAAGGAAATCAGAGATTTGACTAGCACAATCTTGGGATGAGGGGCCCAAGCCTTTGTGTTCCCAGGTAGTCTACAGCCCTGAAGGTTGTACATACTTGCCCAGAGACAACTTCTAATTCTGTCCAGTGGACAATTTACTTCCCTCTCCTGTTGAAAAGGCCAGTTTTACATTTATTTGTAAGCTCATTTCAACATCCTTGGTTCACCTACTAGGAATGTTTTGAATTGTTTGAATAGGCTGAAACAGTTTACTGGTTTCATTAATAAGCTAAGTAAAAATCTTGACAAGTCCTTGACAGATCCCATACAGATCTAATTTAGTAAGTCAAGGGACCCAAACCCAAGAATATATTCTCTATGCTCCAGTGGTTGTTTTGATTTGATATAGATCTGTCATATTTTGCCATCAACATCATTTAACATTTAGTAGGTAATTTAACTCTTCAACAATTAAAGACCTACTATTAATATACAAGGCAGTTGCTATGTGCTGCAGTAAACATGGAAATAATTCCTGCCTTAATATAATTGTTTCTGGGGAAGAGTGTGTAGTGGGCAATAAGAACATTAGCTCTGATACTGGACAGTCTCGAGTTCTAGACCAGTTCTGATCACTTTACTTGGGAAGACTTAGGTAATGACATAACTACAACTCTAAGCCTGTTTTCCTCAGTGGTGTAATGAGTGTGTCTGTGAAAAAGTTTGTGACTTGAAAAAAAATAGTGCACTTAAGGCACTTGGCCTTTCTGGCACATACATGTTAAGTCTTAAGCAGTAAGTTATTCAACTCCTAGAAGAGAAGTCAGACCACCTAATCCACATCAGCCTTCCCATTCACTCCCACTCATACACAGGGCCAGGACTGGCTACTATGGCATGTTGCCTTGGCCAACACACAATACATATGGGAGCAAGTATTTACATAGCACCATCCCACCAGACCAGAGTTCAGCTCATCCAAGAGTGTCACAAACCAAACCAAGCATCTCACCACCTCATTTATCTAAAATCGCTAGATGTATGAGTCTATCAAAATTTCCACATTTGCTCAGCTAATACAGGTCTTACCCACCCTATCTGCAATAGCAGCTCCATTCCCTTACCAGAAACTTTCCTACACCTTCAAGCTCTTCTTCCAATCTTCTTTATACCCTACAGTTTGAAACCTGGCTCTTCCTCAAACATCTCTCCAGCAGCAACTGCGGTTTATTATCCCCTACTCCTGGGCCTCAAGGTTAAAAGCAAAGGTGGATTTACCAAAAAACTCATGAAAGTTAAGCTTCAGTTGTCCCCAACTTCCATGACCACCTATAGTAGCAATACATTTGCCATCTTTTTGAAACTTTGCAGATAGCTTAACCACAATCAGTTAAGGTGTCTGTTCTACTTATTTCCAACCACACTTCCCTTCCTGAGAGGACTTGCTAGCAACCCAAGTTTATTAGAAGCAGTTAGCTGATCACTCCCTGCTTGGCTTCTGATATGCCATTATCTTGGTTTCTCCTTCAGTCTGTTCATCTTCCCACCTTTTCTGGAGTAACCACAACAGTCCTGTTCTAGATTTTAGGAATTGGATCTCTTCTAGTTACAATGAGATCCCAAATTAGCAGGTATTAATCATATTCTTAGGACAACCGAAATTTTACAAGCACTCCCAAGTTCCCAACGATTCCAGAGTAATGTACCCAAATGCTTATATACTTGGGAACTCCATATGGAAGTCTAAAAGCACTTTCAACTTACTATGCCCTAAACTTAACTCTTCCTCCCCAAACGATTTTTTCAGTTCTCGCTCAGGAAGAACTATAGCCTTCCCATTGCTCAGACCAACCCTTAGAATCCTTTATTTTGTATCTCCCCCATCCTAGCTTTCAACAAATCCTGTCATCTTGCTCTTCTAAAGCCATGTTTGTAGACTACCTCAAACACTCCCTTTTATCCTAGTCCAAGCCAAGATCACTTGCCTTCCAACAGACTTGTCTCCCTCCTTCCACTCTTACCTCATCCAAGTTTATTTTGCTGACAAGACCCATGAACTTTTAATCACTGGTCTCTCCTTCCATATACAAACATTTGACGAACTTACAGTCTTTTATCTGTTAATTACCCCAAAAGCCAGGCAGGACTGCTACCTCTGCACCTCTGGGCAATGCCGAGGTTTCAGTAGTATCTTTTTTCAAAAAAAAACTGTTTCAATAGTTCTACCTCTACTGCCTAGCTCACTGTAGCAAATCTATTACCTGTGAGACACTTGTCTTAGGTTATATGCTGGGCGCTCGTATATGTAAGTCATTTTATGTTAATAGAAAACATTTTTTGGAAATATAAAAACAATGCTGGCATTTTTAGCAGAGTTCAGCATGAGTACTTTTACATTAAAGGAAAGTAAGCCACATATGCTGATAATGAACCATTGAGAAAATAGCACATTTTAAAAAGGAGATTCCTATAATCAATTGACCATTCCATTCACTTTAAAGCACTCATAATTTGAGGATTTTTATTTTATGTACAATGAGCTGGCATTAAGGTAGGTATCTTGGATATCTGCAGGTAGGTATCTTGGGTAACCCATTCAAGGAAGTTCACTTAATCCAACTGAAAAGGGGAGACAAAAAAAAAACAGACAAGAAATGTATTAATCCAAAATGTTTAAATATCTATTTTATTCTCACAAACACTGGCTCTCATTATGGAAGAATGAGGTTCAAACTGGAAATCTAACCCACCCAAACTAGCCACCAAGCTCTAAAAATCTTAAAATATGTACTGAATGTTTACAACAAGCTGTTCCACAAACCACAATTATATTTTAGACTGTAATCTTTAGTATTGGTATTTACTTCTTCCGTTAAAGAATTCCCCACTAGAAAACACTACTACATAAAATGATCTTTACCAAAACCTCAGGCTGATGAAGTAGGTAACTAATTACACAGCTAGTATTTTGGTATTCAATGTGTTGAATACCAAACACTACCAGACACTACCATAGCAATCATTTGTAAGTTAATTCATTTAACCCTATCCTCTAAGAAAAGGGGCCACTTTTGAGTTATTAGCTCAAGGGCTTGAGTCCATTCTCATCACTAACACACCACCTCCCACCCCATCGAGTGAGATACATGAACTTCCACAATGAAGCAAGCATATACTTGCTAAGTGGTCAAAACTAAAAGTCTAACCCCAAGATACTTTGTGTCTACTTTAATACCAGTAACTGTATCTCAAAGAGCCAAGAAAGTGGTAGTTTTCACCATAGGGGGAAATAAACATTCTAGCATTTATTTGAATTTTAGGAGTGAAGACAGCTCCACATATATGTAACTAATTTTTACAACAACCATGCCATTTATTTTTCTCAGGCAGAAATGGAACTTCATGGGACTAGACTAAAGTCAGTGGACTCTTATTAAACAGGAGATTTTATCTGAATCCTAAGGTCTGGCCCCCATCCTCAAGCTCATTCCAGGATATGTTATCTCACATCTCCGGGCAGTGGCCAACACATGTTTTCACTGGAAAATGTCTAGATACGATTAAAGAGATCTGAAACTTAATTTCCAGTGTTTTCTAAAACTGCCACTGGTAAAAAGGAGCCTGTAAAATCTACCCCATTACCTTGCCCAAACTCTTTAACCGTGCTGTACGATACCCCCAAAAAGCCCCGCTAACAACTAAGAGAGAAAACGCTGTTGGTCGAAAGCTCAAAATAAGTAAATATCTACGTTCCCAGCTCACAGAACCGGAAGAAGACAACCCCGCGGCCGCGTACCTTAATGAAGCCTATATCCTTCGCATACTGACGGAAACACTGGCGGCACATATTGAGGCCGTATTTCCGGATCAGACCGTGCCGGTTTGAGCAGACGCGGCTGTAAGAAGAGAATGCGTTACTGCATGCCGCCGAAATGGAAGGATTCCGCACTCGGGGGCCACCACCCGCACCACCGATCTTTCGCCACCCGTCAGAGGCCCGTAATGGCGGCAGTTACAGCTCCAGAGTCGGTCTACCCCCACGAGGCGCGGCGGGCTCCTCTCCATGAGAGATCTGGCTGCGTCACAACCGAGTGCAACCCTTCCCTAAAACCACATTCTGTTTCTTACCAAGAACGAGAACCCTGGCCAAATTTCCTCGGATGGCTCCAGTAGAGCTGCTGGTGACCCATCTTGCTCTCTCGGATGCAACGAGGCAAAAGGAAGGAGCCAGCCCACGCATGCGCTCTTCAAATTTTCAAGACACGGCTTACCCAGAATGCAGTGCCGACTAATGACGCGAGCGCACTGCGGCTATGCTGTTCCGAGGGAGTATATCGGGGCGGTCTCGGAAGCAAGTTAGGCCGGCACAGCTGATGACGTCAACGCAGCTCAGCCTCTAGTGTTAACTTGCGCGGCTCTCGAGCGCCGGGCGCGGTGGCGCGCGCCTGTAGTCCCAGCTACTCGGGAGGCTGAGGCAGGAGGATCGCTTGAGCCCAGGAGTTCTGGGCTGTAGTGCGCTATGCCGATCGGGTGTCCGCACTAAGTTCGGCATCAATATGGTGACCTCCCGGGAGCGGGGGGCCACCAGGTTGCCTAAGGAGGGGTGAACCGGCCCAGGT
>PISX010024077.1:0-16199 GCA_004024625.1 Mellivora capensis | reverse complement strand
AGCCGTAAAGAATGAATTTTGAACTCCTGAGAATAGAAAATACGAAAAGTTCCTTCCATCGCCTGACCCATTTATTTTTTGAATTAAAATTTTACACTTAGAAAAAGGATTTTGCCTCGACTCAGCACTGACACCTGCTGGGATAAGTTAACAAAATAATTTAAAGTCAGCTGTAATAATTAGGAGTCAACAGTAGGAGTTTCTCTTTGGTCAAACAGAATGCGTTTCAAAGCTGTTTCTTGTTTTTTAATTGAGGGACATACTCTTAGAGATACACCTACAGCAACCAAGAAAAATGAGAGGCTTACTGTGTTTGATATTTAAATGTAGTTAAATATAAGCGAGAAACAAGTTGCACAATGTAGGTTGCTTTGACCGGATGATTTCGTTACAACTACTAAAAAATGAATGCCATCTAATAATCTGCTGAAGATGTCTAAATTCCACATGGACGTTTATAAGGTCTCTAGATAAACCTAAAATTGTACATGATGCCAAAATCAAAGCTTTAACTAAATCTACAAAATGTACCACAGAGTGAAAAATCCAATAAAATTTTACACATGAATTCTTGTATTAAAACTGAAATACAACACTTCTTGAGGTATGCTCTTTCAGGATTCTGAGGGCGAGGGTGCCCCCTCGCAATCATTAAATTAGGTACTTCGGTGCAGACTGAAGGAAGAAGGCAAGTCAGAAATTTAAAAACCAGATATGACTTGATTCCTGTTCCTAAAACTTGCAGATGTAGGGAAGAAGATGGAATTATCTCAAAGAGCTCTTCCAGTGTCGACTTGTGTGACTCAATGACATGTATACAACTAAGTAAGCAGAACGCTGGGTCTTATGATGGATGTACTTGTGGTGTACAAGAGGAGCAAAGAAGAGAAAATTTAATTCTAGCTCAAGGTATACTTAAGATGCCTTTGAAGTAAGCCTTGAAGGGTGGAATTCATACAGGCAGCACTAGATGGAAGGGAGTGCCTAATGACAGGAAGAGTTTGAGTCAAAAAATGGAGTTGTAGAAGGTGAACAATCTTGTGTAACTAGAGTTGAGGATGCACAAAAAGCTTAGGGACAAGTAAAACAAACGTATTTTATCATAAAGCCTGATTGTAGAGGGTCCAATGTCAAATGTCTATAGTTTTCCTAGAATTTATATCAGTCATTGATGTGTAGTTTCCAAAATTCATGTGCCTCTCAAAAGTTAATCTAAACTTTCCCCACCTATAGGCTTCTCAGACCTTTCCTAGCTGGTGTACGTAACTTTTAGAAGATTACAATGGTTCTGAGATCAGTTCCATAAATATTTCAACACTTTTGATATAGAATCCTTTGGGCCTGAAGAAGTGTGAACTCATTTAAAAGCAAAAAGGAAAAGGACAAATAAGAAACAATTAGTTAAACTTGAACAACCTGTTAAACTAACTTGATATTCAAGTAGTTAATGTTGAAGCCAATGCTCACTGGCCATTCCAAAAATCCTAGAGTCTTTAAGAATTACGCTAAATCTACTCTGCCTGTGCTCTATAAATGGAACAACAAAGCCTAGATGACAGCATATCCATTTATAACTTGGCTTACTGAATCTTTCAAGCTCACTGTTAAGGCATATGCTCAGAAAAAAATGATTCCTTTCAAAATATGACTGTTCATTGACAATGCCCTTGGTCACCCAAGAGCTCTAATGTAGATGTACCATGAGATTAATGTTGTTTTCATGCCTGCTAATACAGTATTCATTCTGAAGCCTATGGATCAAAGGAATCATTTCAACTTTCAAGTCTTTTTATATAAGACATCTGTTTTGTAAAGCTATGGCCACCATACATAATAATTCCTCCACTGGATGTGGGAAAAAAATTAATTGAAAACTTCATGGAAAGAACTCACTATTCTAGATGCCATTAAGAACATTTAAAATTTATGGGATGAGGTAAAAATATCAACATGATCAGGAGTTTGGAAGAAATTGATTGCAACCTTGAGTTCTAGCACTTTTTGTTTTAACACGGACTACAGAAAGGTCATGAGCAAATCCCTTTACTCTTTTCAGCCTCTATTCCCTTCATGAAAAATGAAAGAATTGAATTGGAATATCTGTAAACTATGTCTCAGCTCTCAAAGTTTAGATTCTATGACAGGAGACTCCTTAAAAGGATTTAATGTGGCAGCAGTATAGATGGTGGATCATTGCATTAGCCCTTTAGCTGATGCCTGTCTCTTTGCTTGCTCCACCTCTAAAGTAATCTCTCTTTACTGACCACAATAACCTTTCCTAAACAGGTCTTAATTTTATCCCCTGTTGAAATTTTTCAGTGGTTTCCCAGAACTCTCAGGCTAAAGTCCAAAGGCCCTGGTTTAGCAAACAAATTCTTTTCATCATCTGGCTACTTTATACTCCTCTAATGTCTGACGTTTATCCCACTGTAGTATAATTGCTGGTTTGCTTGTTTCTCCTAAACACTGCAAAATCATCTCGGCCTTCTAAATATCTAACATAGGTGCTGGCATACAGTAAGAACACTATAAATACTAAATAAATGAAAAAGTATTGAAGTAAGAAGACCTGGTAAGTTTAGGAATAGTTCTGGAGGAAAGTAATGCAGCTCTCCACTGACATGGTAGCACTAACAGGGGAAATGTAGACATTAATTAGGAAATCATAGTGGGAACACAACTTATAAGACCTAATTAAGGAGTACCAACAGGGGTAAGGTAGCACTATATAGGTCTAATGATTAAGTGCATATTTGCTAAGTCTTTAGCTTTATTTAATGAAGTTTATGATTTATAAAACCAACTTTAGGGGCAGCTGATGGCTCAGTTCATTAAGTGTCTATCTTTGGCTCAGGTCATAATCACGAAGTTGTGGCACTGAGTCCAGCATTGGGCTCCCTCCTCAGCGGGGAGTCTGCTTCTCCCTTTGCCTCTGCCCCTCCCCTCCACCCCCGCTCACACACACCCTCTTTCTCTGTCTCTGTCTCTCTCTCAAATGAATAAATAAAATCTTTTTTAAAAGTAAATAAATAAAAATAAAAATAAAAAACCAACTCTAATATCTGGTCCCAATGTGCCAGGGCAGACAAATCTACACTGTCCATAGATTATGACCTAGCTGTTTAATAATATGATGTGACTATGATTTACTAGTTTGAAACCAAGTGAGCCAAAAACCTGAGTAAAGTTTACTACAGGTACAAATGAAGGGGGGAAGAGTCAGAGATTCAATTAATTAACTGTTGGATGTTGTATGCACCAGAAACCCAGGGAACTAAATGAAATAAAGGTAATTTTAAGTGAAATTGAATTTTTAAACTCCAAAAAAGGAGAACAAGATGTTAAAGATAGCTAGTGGAAACTGAACTGGGCTCTGAAAAATTAATAGGATCAATTAGTATGAGCACAACAGGGGTGGAAATAAGTGTAGTAGGTAGGCCAGGAGGAAGGGGAACCAATTGTACAGAAGGAAAACTAATCTAGACATCATTTCTTTGATTCCTTTTGTTAAAAACTGTACCCCACTTTAAAATGCCTTGAATTTTCATACTCTTGTCAGTCTGCAATTCAAACTAGCTTGAGGTAATTAAGGGCAGAGGAGAGCAACACGCAGACTTTGTTTGTATGGTAGTAAAGACAGAAGTGTGAATGGGTAATCAAAGAATTTTTTTAAATGACCTCTGTACCCAACGTGGGGCTCAAACTTACTACCCTGAGATCAAAAGTCCCATGCTCCACCAACAGCCAACACCCCTAAAGAATCTTTTGCTTCATAAACAGTTACAGAAAGACCAAAATAAATGCCATATCCAAGCATTTCAGCCATTTAAAATGGGGACACTAAGGGGGAAAGTGGGGGGGGGGGAGAGATGAGATCTCAAAAACAAATATATGTTTATTTTACTTTCAGCCCAATATTATTTTATGTAAATATTATTTAATAAGATAATCTAATTTCTATATTTTGGGAAGCACACGTCTTTGAAAATCTGGCATTTAGGAAGATAAGTTTTTGACTGTACACACAGATGTGGTAAACAAAGGCAGAAGGAAATGTAGATAAAATTAAATCACCTTATAACCTACGAGATCTTGAGTCGTCTTTAACATTTGCAAGTCCTTTTGGAACCTCCCTTATCTTTATTCCCCCTAACGCAAAGTATATAATCACTTGCTCCTCAGAATCCTGGTGCAGTGGGGAGCAGCCCTAGATGCCTGTGCCTGATGTCCAGGCAAAACCACCATTTCCCACGGAAGATCTCTCAAGAATTCTTTCTTAGCCATGGACTCTGGACCCTACCAACAACATTCAAAAAACTACATCAACACTATTATTTTATTCTAAAATCACCTTGAAACTGTTAAGTAACTTTCATATACTTAGATTATTTAACATCTGATCACTGAACCCGTGCTTCATTTACCCAGGTTAGCACCAAATAGAGGGTTGGAGGTTTGTTATTGTTGTTATATTCTTGTTTTTTGTACATGTCTATTCTAATTGAAATTACATCAGCTTGTACATTTAAGATTTTCCCAGCTCCCAACTATCCCTGAAAGCTCAGAGTGTATTTGAGGTACCTGTCATGCTTTAAGCTGTTTTTTTATTGTTTTACTCAAAGAACAAAAGTAGGTAATACCTGTAAAGTCTGTTCTTGAAAACTCTAAGATGTCGTTTTAGTTTAGTTTTGTTTCCCTCTGGCCATAAGATTAGCTGTTGCTAAATGCGGAGTTGTGTTTTCATCCTCTACATACAAGGATAGAAGGGGCGCCTGCGTGGCTCAGTGGGTTAAAGCCTCTGCCTTTGGCTCAGGTCATATCCCAGGGTCCTGGGATCAAGCCCGGTTCTCTGCTCAGCGGGGAGCCTGTTTCCCCTCCTTCTCTCTCTGCCTGCCTCTTTGCCTACTTGTGATCTCTGTCAAATAAATAAATAAGAACATTAAAAAAAAATAGAAAATGGGGGGGAGGGGAGTAGTGCTCTATTAATCACTAATTTTTAAAGACTAATTACGTTTTTCGGAACTAGAATCAACAGATAACACTTTAGGCTCAACATGTTGTAAACAGGGATGTTCACTTAAGGATAAATCATTATAGGGTCATAATTGAATTGAAAATCGGTATTTCTGTAAATCATTTCACATTCGCGAAAGCACAGCTCAAACGAAATGAATGTTTAATAAAAGGCTGGGACAAAGGTGAGGTGAGAGAGGCGCCTAGGACACAAAATTTAAGGAGACAAGACTAGGACCCTGAGAGCACCTCCTTCGCCCCGCCTACGGCCTAGCCCTCATTAATAAATGTAATGAATCCAAAAGGCATATGGGGTCTGGACGGCCTTAACAAGTGTCAGATACAGTTAAGCCAGTCACTCCATCCAACCTAGTAGCAACCGCTACTAGGCATTTGTTGAACAGAAATCGCCAAGTCAAATACTGTTCTATCATTCAGTTCTGACGGGACGGGTGTTGCCTCCGGAGTGAGCAGAGCCACCAAAAACAAAACAAACACCAGCCCATCAGCACCAGGAAATGCCGCAATGGGCAGCTCGTAAAGTCCCACGTTCCGAAGCTATGTAAGTAAAAACACTCTCCCTTTAACAGGGGGAGCACCCGCTTCCCTTAAGGAAACTCAACCACCCAACAAGTGCAGAAAACCCGTTAAGTGTCAACAGCGGAAACTAGAATTCCGCCCCAAACAATAACCACCTGCGCCGCCAGCCGCAAGCGTTCCTGGGAAAGGACGTTGCGCCTTCGCCAGTCGCCGGTATTTGGAGGCACGAGCCGAGTCCTCAGGAAGCCGGTATCCGCGCTCCGCCGACGGGCAGCCGCAGTGAGGACTCGGCTCTGCAAGTGAAAGGGCAGGCTCTGCAAGTGAAAGCCCCCGAAGGTCCATAGAGCCGCTGTTCCGAGAAAATCCGAGCTGTTGGCACTCCGAGCAGGCAGGCAGATCCGGGGACAGCCCGCGCGCTCCAGGACCCCGGCGGCGGCGCGGCGGGAAGGGGGAAGTTTCAAAGCCGAGTTCTGGATTTGGCTTGCAGCAGTTCGAAGAAATGAAGCTCCACTGCGACGTCGAGGTAGTCAGTCGGCATTTGCCGGCCCTGGGAATGAGGAACCGGGGTAAGGGCGTCCGGGCGGTGTTGAGCCTCTGTCAGCAGACGCCCAGGAGTCAGCCTCGGGCTGGGGCTCGGGGCGATAGAGGCGGCCCGCACCCCACCTGCCTGCTCATTTCCACCTTGAAGGACAAGCGCGGGACCCGCTATGAGGTGCGTGGACCGAACCGGGCCTGCGTCGTGAGTTGGCCACGAGCTCTTCCTTTTCGGGTGTAGCATGCTCGCCCGTTCCAGAGGTTGGAGCCTGTCCTGGGGGCGGATACCTGAGCCCCACCCCCACACCCAGCCCTGGGCGTCTCCCTGTGAACCCGAAGGAGGAAAGCTTTTGAGAGGGCACCTTTTCCTTATTTTTCTTTACCATTTTTTTGGGGGGGGGGGCTTTAAATTGACAGCCTTTCTATTCAGTAGTGGATGGTAACCCTGACCTTTTAAAGGCTCTGGAAACTCGGTCTGCGTGAAACTAAACTTTAAATGAAACAGCATTCCAGTTTGGGGGACCAGTAAAATAATTGCACTTTCGTTCAGTAAGTTTTCCCCCCGCCCCACGGTACTTTCGCTAGCTTTTTTTTTTTTTTTTTTAAGTGATGCTGGATAGTATCCAAGGTCGCTAGACCAGATTAGTATAGTAGTGTAGCAGTAATGCTTTGGGTTGCATCTTGATATTTTTATTAATGTTATTGGTTACTGCATCTCTCTCTCTCTCTTTTTCCTTAAATGTTTCATTTCCTAAGACTTGATTTTCTAAGGCGAGGGCTTTTTCTCCTCTACAGAGCAGTAGTAAACTCTAAAAACAATTGGAAGTTGAAACAGTTTTCAAAACACAAGTTTTATAAAATTCTTTCTTCCTCATTTTACAAGACACTATGTTATTTTGTCAGAATGACTGGAATAGCCTTATGTCTAAATAAAGTTTATACATAAAATTGAGGGGGCAACTCATCTCCCACCCTTGCATCTGACTCTTGTCCAGATTTTATACAGTTTCTGGGATTATTCCCTCACAGTGTTGTACTCCACAATGAATACTTTTAGTTGACAGATGTGTTTATTGCATCTCCCCAGTATCTTCACTTGCCCAATATCTCCTTATCTTTCAGTTCTCACCTTTAAGGTCACCTCCTTTTCCCTAGACCAGGTAAGATTCCTTTGCTATATAAGGTCTTAGAGCAATCTCTGATTCTCTTAATATTTTTTGTGCTTATAATTGCTTAATAATTGTCTTTCATCAGACTGACAACTTTATAAATGTAATTATCATGTTGGTTTTTTTCACTACTATTGTTTCAACACCCCCGACATAGTACCCGGTACAAGAGTGGATTTTCAGTAAATAGTTGTTGAAGTCTAAAGCAGAAGCAACATTTGTCATTAGAAATTTTTGAGCACCTATTATGTGTCGGTCACTGTTGTGCTTCCGTGGATACAGTATCGAACAAAGGAAACAAGATTCCTGGTTTCTTGGAGTTTATAATCTTGTGGGAGTGTGTCCACTTGGGACTAATGGACTGATGTTAAGAAGGCAAGTAACTACTATTGGTGGTTCCTACTATGGTCACATAGTGGAATGGGAGAAGAGGAGTATTCTCCCAAATAGGATTCACAGAAAAGGGTTACTGGGCTGATAAAACAGTAGTATCTACCAGAAGCTAGATAAGAAATGTAGCTACCCAAATGCTTAAAAAGAAAAAGAAAAAAAAAACCCACAATGAAATTAAAACTAAAACTTAAAACCACAAAACTCCCAGACTTGAATAAAAAGCCTGGCAAAGTGACTGGCACATTCTAGCTGTAATAAATATTGAATCACAATACCTGGTTTTGTCCTTTTTTTCCTCATTGGTTTTAAGCAGCTAAAGGAGAACATTGAGCAGTTCTTCACCAAATTTATGGATGAGGGGAAAGCTACTGTTCGGTTAAAGGAGCCTCCTGTGGATATCTGTCTAAGTAAGGTATGAAAAACGCTAATGGTTAGGTTGGTTGACTGTATTTTCTTTATAGAAGAGGCTATTTGAGCATCCTGACATCCCACTTAGCTGAACAGGGATGGACACTTGATGGATGTGTTTGAAGAAGCAATGGCAGCTTTTCTGGCATGCTGGCTCAGCTCTAAAAGTGCAGAAAGGCTATGCAGGATGGGGAGGAAGGAGAATGACTTAGCTCTGTGCTCCAGATGGAGCCTTATGGTGTTCTTAGAGGGGAACTCTATAAGGCCAGTGGCACAAGTCTACATTTTGCCAGCATAATCAGGGTGCAAATCTAAATTTGGTGTAAAAAAAGATAAAATGCAATTAGGACAATTTAGGGGTGTTATATTTATTATCATTTTAGAAAATACTTAAACCATTAAAATAAATTTTTTTAAAACGATTTACTTATTTTAGAGAGAGAGAGAGAAAGAGCATGACCGGGAGAAGCAGAGAGAGAGAGGAAGAGAGAATCTCAAGCAGACTCCAAGCTGAGTTTGGAGCCTGATGTGGGGCTCAATCTCATGACCCTGAGATCATGACCTGAGCCAAAACCAAGTCAGATACTTAATGGACTTAAGCCACCCAGGCACCCCTAAAGATTTTATTTTTCAGTAATCTCTACACCTAATGTGGGACTCAGACCTACAACCCCAAGGTCAAGAGCTGCATGCTTCACCAAATGAGCCAGCAAGGTGCCCCATCTCAGTTCATCTTAAACCCGTCTTTTTTTCTTTTTTTAACAATCTTATTTATTTGGGGGCACCTGGGTGGCTCAGTGGCTTAAAGCCTCTGCCTTCGGGCCAGGTCATGATCTCAGGGTCCTGGGATCGAGCCCCGCATCAGCCTCTCTGCTCAGCAGGTAGCCTGTTTCCCTTCCTCTCACTCGGCCTGCCTCTCTGCCTACTTGTGATATCTGTCAAATAAATAAAATCATTTAAAAAAATAAAGATTTTATTTATTTGATAGAACACAAGTTGGGGAAGTAGCAGGCAGGGAGAAGCAGGCTCCCCCCTGAGCCGGGAGCCCTACACGGGGCTGGATCCCAGGACACTGGGATCATGACCTGAGTAGAAGGCAGCTGCTTAATGACTGAGCCACCCAGGAACCCCAAACCCAAATTTTAAGTGGAATCTTTTCATGATTTTCCATCTTATTCTATGCTCTTTTGGTTCCTTTTTGAATGGTTTTATTTACAGTGTGTCTTTCAACATAACCTTTTTTCAGAAATTTTCAAAGTTTTTGTATCTATATTGAAATTTAGTCAAAATAAAGTGCTAAAAAAATTATTTTTACTGCCATTTTCAAGAAATGATTGCACCATTTTGCATGTATAATTTTACAGAATTTGTTGTATGATGAATTAGCGTGCATATATTATAAAAAATGGAATTTATAATTGTATGACTTATTTTTATTTATTTAGGCCAATTCCAGCAGTTTAAAAAGTTTCCTTTCAGCTGTGAGACTGGCTCATAGAGGTTGTGATATTGAAGCACCACTTACAACCTTCACACCAGTGAAGACTTCGGAGTTTGAAAAATTTAAAACTAAAATGGTTATCACATCCAAAAAGGACTATCCTCTAAGCAAGAACTTTCCATATTCTCTGGAGCATCTTCAGACTTCTTATTGTGGGCTCCTCCGAATTGATATGCGTATGCTTTGCTTAAGAAACCTGAGGAAATTAGACTTGAGTCACAACCATATAAAAAAGCTTCCAGCTACCATTGGAGACCTCATCCATCTTCAAGAACTTAACTTGAATGACAATCACTTGGAGTCATTTAGTGTAGCCCTGTGTCAATCTACACTCCAGACGTCACTTCGGAGTTTGGATCTCAGCAAGAACAAAATTAAGGCACTCCCTGTGCAGTTTTGCCAGCTCCGAGAACTTACAGATTTGAAACTTGATGATAATGAATTGATTCGATTTCCTTTCAAGATGGGACAGTTGACAAAACTGCGTTTTTTGTCAGCAGCTCGAAATAAGCTTCCCTTTTTGCCTAGTGAATTTAAAAATTTATCCCTTGAGTACTTGGATCTTTTTGGAAATACTTTTGAACAACCAAAAGTCCTTCCGACTATAATGCTGCAAACGCCATTAACTTTATTGGAATCTTCTGCACAAGCGGTATTATATAATAGGTAAGACTTTAATAGTCATAAAATGTGGTATCTAGCATTCTAGTATTCTCATCATCCTCATTGTAATAGTTACAGTCTTTAACATAGATTACAATGCTGTGCACAAACTGACCCCTTGCACCAGTGACCTTCTTGGTGCTCCTTACCCCTGCTTGGAATGCTTTTCTTCCAGAAGGTTCATAGCTCACTTTCTCACTTCATTCAGTTCTCTTCCCACGTGGCACCCAGAAAGGCCTTTCCTGACTCTATTTAAAGTTTGATCCCCCACCCCCTTATACCGCTTGACTTTTTTGTCATGGGATTTTATTACCTGGCATTACATATTTTTTAACATTTGTTTTTCTGTCAGTTTTCCCCACTATAATGTAAGATC
The DNA here is from genome assembly GCA_004024625.1 of Mellivora capensis. Lineage (NCBI taxonomy): Eukaryota > Metazoa > Chordata > Mammalia > Carnivora > Mustelidae > Mellivora > Mellivora capensis. The sequence goes on along the minus strand of PISX010024077.1, from coordinate 5,602 downwards.
CATGAGGGCATGGACTTTGTCTTATTACTTACTGTTTCCCCAGGGCCTAAAATGTGATATTCCTCTGTTCCTACCATATATTAGGCTCTTAATTAATATTTGAATGAATGAATGAATGAATGGCAGTTGTTTCTCCAAGAGTGGTCCCTGACCAACAGTATCAGAATCACCTATGAACTTGTTAGAGATGCAAGGTTTTGTCTTGTTTTTTTTTTTTTAAAGATTTTATTTATTTATTTGTCAGAGAGAGAGCGAGCATAGGCAGACAGAGTGGCAGGCAGAGGAAGAGGGAGAAGCAGGCTCCCTGCCGAGCAAGGAGCCCAATGTGGGACTCGATCCCAGGACGCTGAGATCATGACCTGAGCCCAAGACAGTCGCTTAACCAACTGAGCCACCCAGGCGTCCCGAGATGCAAGGTTTTAACTCCACTACAGACCTATTGAATCAGAAAATCTGAGGGTGGGGTCTAACTCCTGTGTTTTCATCAGTCCTTCCAGGTAGTATTGATGCACTCTAAAGTTTGAGAATTATAGTCTGGCACAGTGGTCAAGTGTGGTCTTTGGAGTCAGACTTGAGTCTGATTCCTGGCTTTACCCCTTAGTGTGGCTTTAGCAAGTTATTAAACCTCTTTTGATTCAATTTCTCATCTGTGAAACAGGAATAATAATACCCACTTTACATAGTTGTGAAGATAAAGGAGCTAATACTTTGGCATATAGTAGGACTCAATAGCTGTTGGTTCTCTTCCCCCTTGTCTTTGAACACTAACTGCACTTGGTTTCATGAGACCCCAAACTCCATGCTTCTTTCATATAGGAGACTATGATGTAGACCAGATTATTATCGAGTGCCCATAAAATAGTAGGAAGGCCATATTTCAGAGACGGGATTGGTTTTTTAGTGGGTAGGGAGGATTTAAAAAAAACAAACCCATGGGCCTAGAAAAATACACAGAATTTTGCATACAGCTTCATAATGCTCATGGACCCTGACTGAAATCAATTACAACCCTCCCTCCTCACCATTTGTATTTAAGAGCTCTTAGTTTAAAGTGGTGATTCTCAAGCTTTTTTCACATTTGGAGTCACCTGAGGAGCTTTTAAAAATTTTGATGATTTGAGACACCTGGCTGGCTTAGAACTGATATCCAATATAGAAAAGTGGAAGGAAAAAATAGGTGATCAAAATGTGATATGATAGGGAAGGTAGAAAAATAACTTGATAGTGGTGAATGATATAGCATGCATGTAGTATTTACATTGTTTTTTAAACTTGACCTCTACTGGTATATGTTCTTTTGAGGTGACCTTAATTTTTACTAATGTATAATTTTGCATGTTTTCAACCCACTTGTTATAAAAGAATACCGATCCAAAACTATGAGAACAATGCCTTTATCTAGCTGCTGGTAAATTGCCCTAACTACTGGTTACAAACAAAGTTATGGTCTATGAGAAAAATTTGTGGGAATTTAAATTATGTTAGATAGAAAATACAGTTTTTAACTGTTAACTATTTTCCTAGGCTATAACCAGCAGCCTGAAAGAGATAAACATAAACATGTGGTAGACGCTTCCTAGCACAGTTTTTTTTTTTTAATAATTATTTATACAAGCAAGAAATTAGTACAGGTGAAAAAAATGAATTGCAAACAAGGCTGGTCACTAATCCCTTATGAAAAGGAAACTATTTTTTATTTGATATGTATCTTTTCAGACTCTTTCTAAAAGGGTTTTGAACCCCAGTTTAAATTATGAGTAGGTTTTATTTATTTGTTGAAAAAGATCTGAACACCTATTAACGTGCCAGCCTAAGTTAGGGACTAGAGAACAAAGCATAGACTCTGTGGAAGACAGACAAAGTAACTTGGGGCCTGGTTGAGTTTGGGGGAAGGAGTTGGACAGTGGGTAGGCAACCTCAAAAGACCATCTTACAGTGGCTCATAGATGAGAGTAAATAGTTTGACTTGATTTTAATTGCATTGGGCATCATTGGAAGTTTTAAGTAGGAAGGGTGAATGATTTAAGCAAGGTGAGGTCAGCCTTACTGGCTTAACCAGCCAGTAAATTAAAACAAATACCCCAAACAATAAGTGTTTTAAATCTGTTTCACAGTTTAAAAGTCCCTTTTGAACAGTGGATGCCTAGGAGAGTATTTGGATTTATTTATGTAAATGTTTCTTCACAAATAGAACTCAGTAATTTTCCCATTACCATTATGAGAATTGTGTAACAGAACTATACCTTTAAATGATCATGTTATACTGGTCTTACAGTGTAGATCCATAAAGGACAGATGACTCTGCACTCTATTCCATGGGTTTTGCTATTAAGTGACGGTGCTGAAAGATACTTTATGGAGTAGTATAGGTATACAATATGTCATAGAGTGTTTTTAGTATATTTTCCCCATTCTTAACTGTTTGGGAGGGAGGACAATATACTGAGTCACTTAATTAAAAATCTTATTTTTCCATGGTTATAACTCAGTGTCCAGTAATTCATGACCTAGTGCATGAAGTTCTGAATCTAGTAGTGTATTAAAAAATATTTTTTGAACTTTTTTTCCCAATAGGATTCCATATGGCTCTCATATCATTCCTTTTCATCTTTGCCAAGATTTGGATACTGCAAAAACCTGTGTTTGTGGAAGATTCTGTCTAAACTCTTTTATTCAGGGAACTACTACTATGAATCTACACTCTGTTGCTCATACTGTGGTCTTAGTAGATAATATGGGTGGTACTGAAGCACCTGTTATGTCTTACTTCTGTTCTCTAGCCTGTTATGTAAATTCCTGTGATATGTTAAAGTAATAGGTGATACTACAAAAAGAAATTCCATTTAGTTACAGATCAGTTTGGGATTCATTTGTGGTTTAACTGTGGTCAAACTGAAGAAAGGGAAGCCTTTCATATACTTGAGGGGAAGATGTTACTCTAACATTTTCAATCATTTGACTGTAAAGCCTCAATTTCATTAAAACCTATTTAATTTCATTGTGAAGAAACAATTTTATCAGTTTGTTGCACTTGTATTGATTTCAACCTAGTGTTTCCAGAATGGGTTGTGGGTTATCTTTTAATGTTAAACAGATATGGATCCCTCCATGGATCACTCCAGTCATAGAGTTTTCTTAACAATTTTCTTCTTGAGTTTCAATTAAAGAAATTGAGTTCCTATATGTGGAAAATATACCTTGAAGGACTAAGATAGTCTAAATTTTAGTGAAAACTTGTTTGGTATGAAACCACAAGCATACCACTTTTTGTGTTTTTTGAGTATATTATTCTACGTATGGAATTCTATATTCAAGCATGAAGTTGGAGCTGCTTTGGGATAAACAGACTTCAGCTTTTATATGTTTTATAATGTTACTCACATCTTTGTTGTGATTTCTGTTTTTTAACTTCCAGAGTTGGAACACGGTTTTAGGGTTGGGTAGGAGTTAAAAATTGCTACTTTTTACTGACTACATTCTGTATTTGAAGGTTGTTCTTTTTTCTGTTTATTATTTTAGTCACTTAATATTTTTATTTTTTAATTTAAAAAGTGGTAGTACACCAGCTAAACTATGATGAGGATTTGAACTAGGGGAAAGGAATGGAAAATGAAGCTGCATGAAAAAATTGTGGAAAATGAAATCAGAACTGCTCCATTCTGTTCATTCCTATGGCCCTTCTTCAGATCAGCCCCTTTTTTAGATCGTTGCAATAGCCTCATAACCGGTTTCTGGGAACAAAGGAAGTAAAAGTTACTAGAGAAAATCATCTCTGGTGTTAGCATATCATTGCTGCTTTGGGCCTGGACTTAGAGTTAGTCTGTGTAAGACTATTTCTTATGGCTTAGGTAGCTCCTACTTCCTCTGTCCTAAAATATTTATTTGGAGCATTTTATTCTTTTCTGAAATTACAAGTATTCCTGAGTAAATACTGTTTTAACTGTTAGAAGATTTTTTATTAAAACTTTATGTATATGATCTCTAAACTGTAGTTTCTTAGAGTGGATTCTTTCGTTCAGAGTAATTCTTGGGTGACCTTAAATTTGTTTTGCTTGTGGTCAAATTCTTCCTGCAGAAGATTTTTATATAATTTCTAGTTTTCATTAAAAAAAATCATATATAATGCAAAAATGGCTTACATTAAAAAGAGCTGCATTGGGGGGAGACAAGATGGCGGGGAACTAGGAGGCTCTGGTTCAACCTGTCCCCTAAAGTGAGCTGATTAGCTACCAAGGAACTCCGATCACTCATGAAATCAGCCTGAGATCAAAATTCTACTCGTCAGGATCTCTACGGGGGCAGAAGACCCCAGTGGGCAGGTAAAGCAGAGCGGGAACGCCAGACTGGTATCGGAAGATAAACAAAAGAGGGAGGAAGCCACCAGAGGAAACTCTTTGGGAAGTAATACCCCAATACGAGAGTGCCCTACGACTGGGGACCAGCATTCACTTGAAGACTGATAAAAAGCTCTCAAAAAGAGAAAAGATCGCAGGGGGAAATTGTGGGAATTGGAACTGTTAGGGACAGGGGCTTAAGTCCCCCACGGAGGGCAGACACCCCTGGCGCTGAGCCAGAGAGAGTGCAGCGGAGAAACCGGGTCTTGGTCTCTGAGCTGTGAGGAGACCTCCTAAGGGCGCTTGGCGTGTGGCAGGGGCTGGGACCCTCCCGGAGCAGAAACAGACTTTTGCAGTCCCCACGTGTGCACCGCGCCGCGCTAGCAGAGCCTGAGACGGGCTCCACCCCCCTCCCCTGAGAGAGGCGTGCGGGCGCCAGCTGGGGGGGGCTCTAGGACCCAGAAAGTCTGATCGCTCCCAGCTCGGGCCAGCAGGAAAATCTCTGTGCCTTCCCTGCTTGGAACCTCTCTGGCTGTCTGGAGCTGCCCAGACAGCTGCCGCTTGTGGTTTTGAGTACAAGCAGGACATCGCGGCTGGGAACCTGCTCTGCAGCACCCAGAGGGGAATGGACTGGGGCTTCTCTCTGGGAGGGAGGTCTGGGTGCAGTTTGCTTTCCTCTAAACCTCCAAGAACCATCGGGAGCTGCCAAGGGGAGAGAAAACAAATGAACAGACATAAAAACCTCCAGAGAACAAAAACCTAAAGGCCCAGTTTCCTCAGAGCCCACCCCCTGGAGGGGGGCGGGAGGACTTAACTCAGGAAACACCGCCTGAAAACCCCACGCGGCAGGACCCTCCCCCCCGCCTAGAAGACAACAATCACTATTACTTCATAGATACCTTTAATTCTTAATTTGTTCCCACTATTCTGGTTCATTTTTTAAATTTTTTTAATCTTTTTTTGTTATGTAGATTTTTTTAGCCTATTTACCATCACAGTGAGATGTCCAGTACATCAAATTCCATAATAACCTTTTAACCTGAACTTTTTGATACATATACCCATGTTTTTCTTTTGCTTTTCTATATTTTTATATATTTTTTTAAAATTTCACGTTAGATCATTCTTTTCTTCACTTTTATTTGCTAATATTCATATAGAGTTAAAATTCAAGGTAATCCCCTTTCCCCAATCAATGCTACCCCTATGGGTAAACCAATTTTTAATCCCCTGATATCTTAGGAAAGTTGTATCCTTTAAAAAAGATA